>NNCF01126086.1:4663-18736 GCA_002313205.1 Laupala kohalensis | reverse complement strand
TTATAGTAAAAGATCAGAACATTGATTTTTAAATTCAGTAATTTTTATTAAGCGTGAAGACGCAAGTTACGGACATATCATTTTATGATATTTTATCGCAATCGAGGTTATAAAGGGAACGGCCGGATACAACGCAAGTTAAATACGTGATAATATTTGATCAAGGGCTGCAAGTGAAGCCAGCAACGTATTGTAAAAGTTGTCCTACAAATCCGGAAACATTTGCACGCCGGTGGTTGAGAAAATCTGTCGCAAAAGACGATCGAACGAGGGAGCACGAGGACGAAAATCGTGGTAAAAGCAGGCGTGAGTCAAGGTCACTGGGCAGGCGCTGAAGCAGTTGTGCAGCCTGCGTGGATGAAAAGGAGGTGTTTCGAGCCGTGGTGGTTGAACACGATTTCGAAGAAAATACGCTGGTTGTGAGTATACGTCTCTGTGAGACGGACATTATACGAAGTGATTTCGTTGATTAGGGACTCATATTAAATTTTGTAATTCGATGTTAACTAGTATCTTGCGAAAGAGAACGTTGCATTGGAGTTGAATTTATCGCATTCACTGTAAAAGATTGGGGTTTTTTTAAGAAGAAAGAAGAGAAGAAAAGGCGTTTAAAAAAGAACTGTTAATTGAATATCAGAAGGGAAGACGTAATAATCGCTCATTTCGTGCTTGCTTTGATATTGTTTTTCTGAAATTGATTGTATAAATTTTAACTGTAAATGCGCGAATCAATAGAATGAGCTCAATGTAACATTGCACAATCAGGTGCGAGGGATTTATATTTGTATTTTGGTACTGAGGGGGCAAAAAAATTGTGTATATATTGTAAATGTTATATGTATTGTTTATACCTTACTATTGTCAGAATAAATTGTGGTAATCGCATCAGAAGAACCGATTCTTTATTTTATAGTTATCTTAATGCACAGAAGGGTGCATTAGATAGTATTGGCGCCAGAATTACAGGGACTTTGATGTATGTTTGTTACGTCATTGAATATTTTTATGCATTAAATACAAGGATTCTCGTGTATTAATTTTGGTTAATTTTGATATTTGGTGTGTTTGAGAATATCGAGGTGTACTTACATTTCAAAGAGATTGCCACTGTTGTTCTGATTTTAGTTTGAGATTTTTTTTTATTGTGTTAATTGTGTTTCTTTCAGCACGAGTAGTGCCAATTGTGTATTTATTTTTCAGAAATATTTTGGGGGCATTAATTTGTGTATTTAGTGTATACTTCGAAATCGTGTGTCCAATCCAGCAGGCGAGATGGCCGATAAGTTTAATGTCAGGAGGAACCTACAATTGGGGACGACAACGATGAGTCCGTGGTTGAGTAGGCGACGGAAACGATGGAGGAAAACGAAATTGTTGTAGAGGAGGTGGTAGTCGGTGAACAAGCGACGACGTCCGTTTCGACTGTGGCCATAGGCATAGAACAGATGATGCGGATAATGATGCAAAAATGGATGAGAAGTTTGAGATGAGTGATAGGAATTTGAAAGTTATCAATGAGAAAATGGATAGGAATTCTGAAGTTATGAATGAAAAAATGGATAGGAATTCTGAAGCTAGAGAGATGAGTGATAAGAATTTAGAAGTTATGAATGAAATGCGAACTAATACAGAAGCATTGCGCAACGAAATGAGTACCAATTTCGAAAGATTAGATAATAAGATAGAAGCGAATGCTCGTGAATTAGAAACTCGTGTACAAGAAAGTAGCCGCGAATTAGAAAATAAACTGACAAAGATGATGGTTGAATGGAAGGAAGAAAGTCATCTAAATACTGACGAGGCATTTTAATCCGACGATCCAGAATTTACTTAAAAGCGCTGGACCCACGTGTAGCGAACGATTCCAGAGTTTACTAGGGGAATACGATGCAATGTTTTCAAGTATGCCAAGAATACCGAGGCAAGCGAATCAAGTGAGTTCTATTAATTTTGTAAACAGGAATAATTATCGAGGATCGCCAAGTAATAGTTGGAGGGGGCCAGTTAGGAATTCACGAAACTTGCCACCTGTAGATCGAAGACCGTATCGTAGAGAAGAACCGGAGGAAATCGGACGCGCGTTGCGTAACATTATGGAACGTGAACAACAGGAGACGACGGTGGTTACGCGGGAACCAGCGACTAGTACCACGGGGCCGGGAAACGGATCGAGTTCGTCACGAGAAGGGACGGCGGGACGGACGACGGCGCAATAACCAGGAGCGTCCAGATTGAGACTATCACGTACCTCGATAACGAAACAGCGATATGGAAAAGAACCAGGGACGAGTTTGCCAGACAGTTTCCTTTAATTTTTGTGGAATTCCAGGGGGATAGGATTAAAGCTTTATTAGACACCGGTTCTGAAATTTCTGCAATCTCGGAAACTTTATTCAATAAATGGAATGAAATCGAAAGGCTGCCGATGCTCCCAATAAATCGTGCATATATCATCGGAGCAAACAAANCCATTACCAAGCAGACGATGATAAACATTAGAATCGGAGGGGTTAATTACGAAGTCGTTGCAATAGTGGTTAAAAATCTGTTACATGATTTAATTTTAGGCCACGATTTCATGTGCGAATTTGTCAGGGTAATTAATTATCGAGATCGTGTTATTGAATTAAAAACCAGAGTTAGTTTTATAGAAGATAATTATTGGGATGCGAAGGAAATGGATGATATTGCAGGGATAAATTGTTTGAAAAACGAAAATTTAGAAGGTCAAATAAATGAACAGATAAGAGAAAAACCGTTGTTAAATATGGCCCAAAGAGAGCAAATGTGTGAAATATTGCTGCGTCATCAGAAAGTTTTCGAAGGGGGGACAGAACCAATTCACGGATATTATTTTAGGATTCAGTTGAAAGATTATACTCCGTTCAAACAACGTAATTACCCAATCCCGGAAGCATACAGGAACGAAGTCACAGAATTAATTTCGGAGATGGAGGAAAAGGGAATAATTAGGCGAATGAGTACATCATATTGCAGTCCATTAGTAGTCGTGAAAAAAAAGAATGGAAAAATACGTATATGCTTGGATGCTCGAAAATTAAACGATGTAACCATACCGTATTGCGAACAGCCTCCTCGAATCGAAGAGAAACTAGAGAGATTCGGCGCAGTGGAATGGTTTTCGAATACGGACTTAGCTGCTGCTTATTGGCAAATGGCAATCCACCCGGAGGACAGAAAACTTACAGGTTTCTTATTTGAAGGGGTGTCATATGTATTTCAGAGGGTACCATTTGGGTTGAAGAATTCGGGTAGCGGGTTGATCCATTATTTAAATTCAAATTTAAAGGGCGAGTTGAGGGACGATGTAGTTATGTTTGTGGATGATGTTGTATTATTTTCACGGTTATGGGAAGAACACTTAGTAAAATTAGANTTTTAGGAGCTTTAAGAAATAATAACATCTATTTAAATTTAGATAAGTCAAGTTTTGGTGTTAAGGAAATTGAATTTTTGGGATACAAGATTTCTCGAGAAGGGATTAAAATTAGAGATGAAACAATTCTGGAGATTGATAAAATCAGAGCTCCGCGCAGTAAAAAAGAACTGAAATCATTTTTGGGACTATGCAACTAATATGCAAGATTTTATCCGAGATACGCCATAGTATGGGCTCCCTTATTGAAATTGTTGGGTAATAACCAGAAATGGGAATGGAAGGAGAATGAGGAGCAAGTATTCAACGACATCAAAGCTATGTTCCATCAGACTCACTGCATCGCGCATCCGGATTATCGCGAGAAGATTTCATTACAAGTTGACAGTAGCGATTTGGCCATTGCAGGAATACTAACACAAATAATAGAAGGTCAAGAAAGGATTATTGCAATAGCGAGTAGAGCATTAAAGGGGCTAGAATTACGATATAGTACTATAGAAAAGGAAGCAAACGCAATCGTGAGGGGGTTATCAAAATTACAGCGTTATCTTTTGGGACGCGAATTTTTCATCAGAACGGACCACAAGGCGTTGACATTCTTAGCCAAATGCCATATTAATAACGATAGAGTACTTAGGTGGGTTATGTGGCTCCAGAAGTTCAATTTTGTTTTGGAATTTTGTCCTGGGAAAGCAAATTTTTTACCAGACTATGTTAGAAGGGATATCATTGACGTGGAAACCAATCGAAAAGAGGATCTAAAAGTGGCGGCAATTCAATTGGGAATTACTGACGAACCCAACCTAAATTGGGACAACATATCGATATTGCAAGACGACGACCCACGCATAGGGCCGATAAAATTATTTTTGAAAGGAGAAATGAGCGAGGAAGATGATAGGTATGACGGGATAAATAGGGATCACGCTAAATTTAAATTGTTTGATAATGTCGCGTTATTTAGGGTAAATGTTGACCTGGAAATATTTCGCGTGTGGATTCCGACGCGTATCGTCAATAACATCGTGTGGTACACACATACGACCCTTGTTCATTACGGACCGAAGAAAATTATTTGCGTACTGATGGAGTTATGCTACTGGCGTAATATGAGGCGGGTTATTCGCAAGATATTGTCAAATTGTTTGATTTATTTGAAGACTAATTTCCCAAACCGCAATTATCAAGGCCAATACCGCGAGATCATTCCCAATGGAAAAAATGATTTGCTTTCAATTGATTTATATGGACCGTTGCCGAAAACAAAAGAGGGGTATAAATATGTGGTGGTGACGATTGACGTATTTAGTAAACTGGTTAGGGTANCTGGTTAGGGTGGCGGCTGTGAGGAAGTCTAATGCACGGGAATGCCTGAAAAAGGTATTCGAATTTTTTCAGATAGCCGGGGGTATAGGAGAATATTGTCAGATCATGTGACTCAATTCACCGGGGAGAACTGGCGGCAGTCGCTATTATCAGAATGTATAACGCCAATTTATTCATCGATTAGACACCCACAAAGTAATCTGGCGGAAAGAATCATGCGTGAGATAGGGAGGTTATTTCGTGTGTATTGTGGAAAAAAGCATGAGAGTTGGAGTGAACTCATTCCCATGTTAAATAACTGGCTGAATAACGTGCCCCACAAAAGCTTGAAGAGTAGTGCCTGAGGGTGCCTAAGGGTGCATATATATATTGGGGGACTTTAGGGCTCGTCAACATCGAGGTCATTAGAGCCCATGCAAGTAGGGAAAAATGCAGTTTCGCACCATAGAGAAGAGCCGTAATGACTCTTTCATGTGTGTGTGACTCGCCGAATATCTCGACCATACCCACTAAAAAACCTTCCTGAATTCAACAAATATCCATATACAAAGATGAAAGGAAAGAAAAGGAAACAGAATACCAATACATTATATCACAAATAAGGAAAACAATTTCTAAAGATTATACCTTCCAACTACAGAAACGAACGATGTAAAGAAAGAAGACAGGAAAGATGAAAAATGAATGCAAATTTTAAACCCTCCCGAGAACTTGTGGGAGGAGCCCCGATCTACTCATAAAATGCAATAGTTTGTTAACATTTACCGTTTCATTTCCGAGAATTGATGGTAAATCTGCAGCCAGACCAATTCGTCTCCGTATACTTGAGTATCTTCTGCAATCAGTTAGTAGGTGACGCACTGTCAGAGAACAGCTACACTCCTCACAAACGGGTTCATAATCAAGTAGTAAGAGATACCTATGAGTGAAAGGACAATGTCCTATGCGCAGGCGGGTTTGCAAGACCTCGTCGCGCCGGGCTTGCCTACAGGAAGTGCTCCATGACTTAACAGAAGATTTGATTAAGGCGAAGCTTATTCCTTTCAACAGCCAACCACTCATTGCTCCATTCACTCAGTATCCTTATCTTTACGGAATTTAGGAGATCTCGTTTTGGAATCGTGGAGAAATCCACGCGATTCTTGAGGCATGCCGTCTTTGCGGAATCGTCTGCTTCCTCATTTCCTCTGATACCCACGTGTCCGGGAACCCAGCAAAACATTATGTTCTTTCCATCACTTTGCAGTGAGAAAAGTACATCCTGGATGTTCTGGATCAGCTTATCAGCTTGATACATGTTTGAATGGATTTGCAAAAGTAATTATAAAAGAAATATCAGAATAACAATAGTCTGGCAAGATTTTACTGTGGCCTGAGTCTCGCTGTCTAAATGTACATCCAATTTTACGTACGGTCCGGAGCTTCTACGTCTGTCTCACCACTAAGCACTGCTTGTCGATATGATTATTCATATTTTATATTTTAAGTAATATCATGAAGTAATATTGAACCCGACAACTAATACTTTTGAAATACTCGGACGTTTTTATGTTAGAAAATGCAGAGTGTATATAAATGCGTAAAACAGGAAGGATGATCGGTAAATCTCATCGAAAGGAAGGAGATAATGTTTGCAAAGACCACATCTTGAGGTACACGTCTCTAAGATGTACTAGTCGGTATTGTAGTCGTAGTTGAACACATCCACATACATGCAATGACATTTGGTTCTACTAACATTGAATTTAAATTCTCTTTAATATTTAATAAAAAAACAATAAGTTATGTTTAGTTAACAATAAGGTTCAAAACAGTATGTGGATTTAATATTTTACATCCAAATTGTAACGTATAATTATTTTGTTAATTTTTGCGAAATTTTTTAAACGAAAAAAAACTTCAATCAATACGTTTTATCGCTGGTATGCGACTTCGTTAGGTAATACATAAATAGTACAGTATCCTAGAAAAATGTCCTTAATGAAATCACATAATTTTTAACAATAGAAATATATAAAATATAAACTAAAACAACTTGAAACAAATTAAGACATCTAAGGAAGTTTGTATCCGAATGTAGGAATTTATAAAACTAAGCAGATGCCTCAATACGTATTTTGGTCGAAAAACTCAAATCCCAGTGTGAATAGAGAGCGGGTATTGCAAACATACATTTCGTGTATCAGTCCCTGCGCACTCATTGTTAATGTTTTTTGTGAGTTTTTGGAAGTCTATGTGCTTATTGTCGTGTTACAGAACTTCAAAATGTATGTTTATTCTTTTAATTAGTACAGTGCACTTTCCTGTGGATGAAAAAATACATAGTCACTTTTATTCCATTTCTGAACGATATTTCGAAAATCATATAATTTAGGTCTCTGTTTGCCGTTTCGTTTGCAAAAAAAAAAGTTTTTGTGACTGAAAACACTTTATGATATTTCCGTTTTTTGACGAGTTTGCACTTTTTTTAGCTGGAGCGGTTTTCGTGCAATAAGGCTTGCTTCTGAAGCAGATTTCAAAATTACTATTTATACATCAATAAAACCACTAATTTTTCAGGAGTTTTCGATAAAGATGCCACTACAATCAACAGGAAGAATCGATTACCTTCAATGGTATTTTGGAAGTTGTAAAACTATTGTATTGTATTGCTTTTGTTACTTGCAATCAAAATGAATTTGTTTATCACAGGAAATGTTTCCAATAATTATAATAACCAATAATTATAATAACAGACATAAAAAACCCAGAGAATTCAGAAAAGGTGACTAAATACCCGGTAAGAAATTTGTACGAAAAGAGAAATTTTGTTAGAGTAGTAAATGAAAAATATAAAATTACCTACACGTAAAACTCTATAATTGATATTCACTTCAATAAAGAATTCAAGGATCCATTCTTTTCTGTTCTTGCATGAATCTTAAACAGCATCATTTCTACTTGCTGTCTGACAAAGAATGCGTATTGAATCTGTTCCTCTCAATCTACATAAAATATCGTTGTTATTGATCTATTCAATGGGACATAAAATGTAGAACAAAAAACACGCATTATTTGTTGCAAAAGATTCTCAAGAGAATAATTGATGCAATGTACTATGGACTTTTGTTAACACAAAGATAGGGAAAAGTTAAAAAACCCTTCCAGAGACCTTGCTGATAACCTGGCAGGGATAGCATGCCAGGCAAGGCCTTTATGACAGTGACCACTATCCGCTGTTCATAAAACTATCCATGGAAAATATTGTGAACTCCGATCCTCTCGGAAATAGGTGAAAAACTAAGCAAAATAACACGTGTTTCGTAAATATACAAATGATAATATCGCAAATGTTTCAGTAACATTGAGTTTAGCTAGCCTGCTCCGGTCGTTAGTTACGGTAGTGAATGAGCTCTCTGTATTTTTCAGTTTAATCGTGCTAATTATTTTATTTTTCTCGAGTTTTTGTGATTAAGTTGTTGTATTTTGTTCCTACCCTAATTGTAGTGTAAAATTTGTTTGTTTTGTGTGTGTTAAGTGAAAAAAACATTCAAAATTTTCCACAGGTTTATCAATCCTAACGGACCTAACATACATCGTATTGTTTTCATTAATGTACTTCCTAAAGTTGTGATAAAGTTAAGGTAATAACAAACGGAAACATTAATTTAGTTTCTTGGTGCATCAGGAGTAAACATTAGGGTTCATTTAGATTTTCTCTTGCACATTCTATCAAATAATAAATAAACTTTCAAAGAAACCCTGACCTATTGTTGCACCAAAGATTTCATCGACATAATTTCATGGAATTATTACATTATTTTACGATTTGTTTTTCTTGATTTTTTCGTATTTATTTACATTTTAACATAATATAGAGTAGTTATAGTCAAAATAAATAACCTCCAGTAGTTGCCCTAAATAGTTATTTCAATAATATTTGTTGTCGGATTGTTTACATATTTATTTATTTAATAATTCATTTGTAACTTCGGCAGTAACAAATATATTAAAATACTAATGTAATTCATTCAGTGTTAGTTGTCAGATTTCGTGCATTCTCATTTGATTTGTCGTTATGTTACTAACTAACTCTCAACAATGGACACTATAGCATTCCTCAACTCATTCTAAGCTAAACTTCAGAAGGCGTCCAATGACTTTGTACACTGCATTGACACTCGGATCAGTGCGCAGGAAAAGGTTAGTAAGAACACGATCGGACTACAGCAGGAATTCTAGCCGTCCTCTTAACTACTATCTCCCGGTTAGACCAACGACACATGTAGTGCCCCAACTCTTCACTCACAAATGGTACGGTGTGTTGTATGACATGTTCCTGTTTCCTCCCTTAACTACTCGTTTCATCCCCTCCCATCCAGTACCCAAACCTGTTCACAAACCACACACTGGTAAGAACAGCCGCCCAAAACCACGTGAAGTAGTGCTACCCAGAGATGACTCCGGTTTAATTGTTTTGTGTATTTACAGACCTCCTCAATCAGATCTAAACAAATTTTTCCGGTCTTCGAAATTGTTTTAAAACATATCACACACTAATCTACTAACCCTATTGTTATATGTGGTAATATCTATATCGATTAACTAAATACATCCGACTCTGCACATTCACCAATTAATTATTTCAAAAATCTTATCGACTCCTTCAACCTTATTACTACGATAAACAACCCCACTCGCCTCTCCGGTTCAGCTCAAACATTGCTGGATCAGATTATCATCAACAATGGAATTTCGTATTACTCGGAAGTGTTTATCGCCGGACACAGCGATCACCTTGCTCAAGTATAGACTATTATAGGTAAACTAAAACCACTTAAAATCCTTTACAAGATTTCCAGAGAGTTAAATGACACAAATCAATCCGTATTCATAAATTATTTACGTGAAGAAACACAGAAAGATGTTTACAATTGCCAAAACGCCAACGACCAATTCAATGTATTTATCTATATATTCCTTAAACATTACAACTCTAGTTTTCCCATAAAACGCAAGTTAATTAACACAAATAAATACAATAGATGGATCATCCAAGCGATAAGAAATATTCAAAAAACAAAAGCCGTTTATATTATCTTTCAAACTTCTTTAACCAACCACCCAAATGCCATTATTATTTTCGAAAATGTAAAAATTTCTTCGAAAATATTCTATG
This sequence comes from Laupala kohalensis, assembly GCA_002313205.1. NCBI lineage: Eukaryota > Metazoa > Arthropoda > Insecta > Orthoptera > Trigonidiidae > Laupala > Laupala kohalensis. The sequence goes on along the minus strand of NNCF01126086.1, from coordinate 8,852 downwards.
AAGCTAAAGTTATGGAAAACGACAAGCATATACTAAAATCGAACAACCGGACGAAAGTCATGTGGAATATTGTTAAAAATTACATGTCAAATACTGAAAGTTGCGAAGAAAATATTTCTCTACTAAATGAAGGCAAAATTATATCAAATCCTCAAGACATCGCAATTTTGTTTAATTCTTACTTCTCGGAAGTAGTTAAAACAGAGAACTCAATATATCCAAATCAATGTCTTGCAATTATTTCCACCCAAGTACCTAATTCTGTGTTCACTTCTGAAAGTAACGCCAGTGAAGTCATGAAAACCATAAGCTTATACAAAAACAATTTTTTTTTGTAGGGGCTTTAGGGCTCGTGAACATCGAGGTCATTAGAGCCCATGCATGTAGGGAAAAATGCAGTTTCACACCATATAGAAGAGCCGTAATTACTCTTCCCCGTGTGTGGGACTCACCGAATATCTCGACCATACCCACTAAAAACCCTCCTGAAATCAACAAATATCTAAATTGAAAGATGAAAGAAAAAAAAGAAAACAGAATACCAATACATAGATGATTAATACATATACATACACAGACATAGATGATATACCCAAGTTAATTGATAAATTTTCGTCCCACGCTACATTAAATCCATTTATAAGAATTTTTAATAGTTCTTTATCAGAAGGGGAGTTTCATAACATATTTAAGAGAAAAAAAGTGAAACCTTCAGACAAGAAAGGAAACAAAAATAATATTGGAAAATACCGACCAATATCTCTACTACAAACCTTCTCAAAAAGCCAAGAAAAATTATTCTATAAGCGCCATTTAGATACTTTCTCAAAAAATAACATACTCTCTGACGATCAACACGGTTTAGGAAATCCTTTTCCACTACAAGCGCCAAATTTTATTTCTTAAATTATGTTACATTTCTTGACTGTGGAGAAAATCCTCAGGGTGTTTTTCTTGATCTATCCAAAGCATTTGATGTCATCGATCACGAAATTCTCCTTTCAAAATGGCATTTTTAGGCATTCGTGAACTTCCACATTAATGGCTAACTTCTTATGTAAAAGATAGATATACACAGGTCAAAATATCCTGTACTCAAAATAAAATACTTTTCAAACAAAATAAGATTCTTTTATGTGTTTGATAAGAAAAAATGATAATTATTACTATGAATTTCAAATGAATGAGCTTGTCAATGTACTTCAGAAAAGGAAAAATTTTACACCGGGTACTGATAATGTACCTAATTGTTTTTTTTAAGAATCTTCCTAAAAGAGAACTTGATTATCTTCTTCGGATATATAATAATATCTGGACAACTCAAAGCTTCCCTTGCAAATGGAGAGAAGCAATAGTAATCCCAATCCCAAAAGCGAATAAAGACCACTTCAAAAAACAATGCTCCTATCTCAAAAATGGTTTGTATCACTTTCGTTGGAAATTTAATGAGAAATATATATTCATATAGATATCTGTCTCAAACACCTGATGATTTTGCGTAAAAAACGGAAAAACCTTTGAACATGATCCTTAGGTGTGACTTTTAGATGTGCGTGACACCGAAAATTTTTTTGGGAGACTGAATAATTTTGAACAATATTACATTCTACACCCAAGTACTAAGTTTCAAAACTTAACGAATTTTTCCCCAATTTTTCATTTAAAGTGTACTAGTGGAAAAGCGTCATATTAATGAAACTGAAATATTTGTCGTCATTTTCTTCATTCATTACAGACAACCTTTGGGGGCAATGGCAGCAATTAAACGCAGAGGGAAAAGCAACATATGAAAGTCGTTTGGTTACATGTCTCTGTTTGCTTGGGGAGGTGGAATTATTCTCACTACGCTCACCATGGTGATGGATAATTACAGTGATGTGATGAATATGCGAGGATTCATCCCTCCTGTCNTACAAGTTTTTATCATGTAAGTACTCCTATATTGTCTATTTCTTTACTTAACGACTGATTCAGACACTTCTATATGTATTGTGTCTTTTAAAATTTAGCGAGGTATTTACCATTGTTTTAGTTCTGCTACCGGAATATATTCTATGAGGAAATAGAGTTATATTGTCAATGAGTAATACCAGAAACAAACCTTTAGCTTATAACTAATTTTTTTCTGTTTAACGAACAAAAATATTGTTTTTTTATATCTAGTAGTATCTGAAATTCTTTAAAATATTTTATGAATCAAGTTGACATTTGATCCAGCTAATACATATTATCTCAGTTTCCCTTACATTGTTTGTTCTTCGATTTAATATTTTCCTTAAATAACATTTATTTGTATATTCCATTGAAACAATCGGAAGTAATTATTTCCAGTTATTTGTCATGTTCTGTGTAGCACTACATCATCACCTGGCTAGTTTTCTATACTACTATGTACCCATGGCACTACTGGTTGTGATAAATGGAGTGGGCGTGTGCCTCACTGCGATCAGAGTTCGTTCTCTTCGGAAGGACAAAGCCTTCCCGCATGGTCAAACGAAAGAATCGCAAGGGTGTATTCCGCAGTTCATATTCCAGAAGTAAGTTCGCAGCTCTTTCCATCGACGCTTAATTATTATATTTATTTTATTAACGTAATGATACCACAAAATATTCCAACACCATCCTCTATGTTTGTGGATAGATCGCCTCAGAACTGCGTGATAATATCGATTAATCTGGTTGCTTCAAACCATTCAGTTTGCTTATTTATTGAGTGTGTTGTTTTTTAATGTAACGAGGTTTAGGTGAAACGGCTACCTCATCCATCTGACTACATGATTTGGGTAAAGAAATTGGGAAAAAGAGATATCAGGTTCACGTGTTGTAAGGTACTGAACCAACATTGGTGCAAGGTAGTTGAGGAAAATACATCCGGAAAACCTCACCCAGTTGGAACAAGTGGGGATTAGCAGTGCGTAGGCGCTACGATTACGTCAAGGATGTTGGTGTTCTGTCTCGATGGAGTGCCGAAAACGTGCATGTAACTTACGACTTTCTCCATGAACCTCTTTTATTAAAAATATAGTAATTTTTTTAATAGGGCTTTAGGGGTCGTCAACATCGAGGTCATTAAAGCTCATGCAAGTAGAGAAAAATGCAGTTTCGCACCATAGAGAAGAACCGTAATGACTCTACCCCGTGTGTGGGACTCGCCGAATATCTCGACCATACTCACTAAAAGACCCTCCTTAATTCAACAAATATCCATATACAATGATAAAAGGAAAGAAAAGAAAACAGAATACCAATACATTATATCACAAATAAGGAAAACAATTTCTAAAGAATATACCTTCCAACTACAGAAACGAACGATGAAGACAGGAAAGATGAAAAGGGAATGCAAATTTTAAACCCTCCCGAGAACTTGTGGGAGGAGCCCCGATCTACTCATAAAATGCAATAGTTTGTTAACATTTACCGTTTCATTTCCGAGAATTGATGGTAAATCTGCAGCCAGACCAATTTGTCTCCGTATACTTGAGTATCTTCTGCAATCAGTTAGTAGGTGACGCACTGTCAGAGAACAGCTACACTCCTCACAAACGGGTTCATCATCAAGTAGTAAGAGATACCTATGAGTGAGAGGACAATGTCCTGTGCGCAGGCGGGTCAGCAAGACCTCGTCACGCCGGGCTGGCCTACAGGAAGTGCTCCATGACTTAACAGAAGATTTAATTACGTCGGAGCTTATTCCTTTCAACAGCTAACCACTCATTGCTCCATTCACTCAGAATCCTTATCTTGACGGAATTTAAGAGATCTCGTTTTGAAATCGTGGAGAAATCCATGCGATTCTTAAGGCTTGCCGTCTTTGGGTAATCGTCTGCTTCCTCATTTCCTCTGATACCCACGTGTCCGGGAACCCAGCCAAACATTATGTTCTTTCAATCACTTAGCAGTGAGAAAAGTACATCCTGGATGTTCTGGATTAGCTTAACAGCCGGATGCATGTTCTGGATTGCTTGGAAGGCACTCAGCGAATTAGAAAAAATCAAGAAATGTGATCCGCCGGAGCACTTTGTAGTTCGCAATGCCCGCAATATAGTGGAGCACTCAGCAGTGTAGACACTGCACAAGTCGCCTAGACGATAGCCACTGGTCTCACGTGGATATACCACGGAGCAGCCGACACCATCAGCCTGCTTCGTGCCGTCGGTAAACACAGGTATACGGACCTGGTGTTTGT
>NNCF01126084.1:152627-163839 GCA_002313205.1 Laupala kohalensis | reverse complement strand
TATATATATATATATAACATTCCAAGTAAAACTACAGAAAAAAATATTTTTTATTTAAAGTGGGTGAAGGAAAGTGAAAAAAAATAAAGAAAAAAAAGCAATATTTAAAAAAAGGTGAAATGTGTGTTAGAACAAAGTAGATGTGTAAAGCGATATGCACCTAACTGTTAACTAACTTGTGTTGCCTATCTCTTCCCCTTTGGTGTTCAAGTGTAATGGGTCAACGAAGATATGTCTAGTAACCTTCTCTACTGTGTGATTGAAATACGTATATTTCTTCCCTACAGTACCCTACACGTGGAGAAGATATGTGATAGTTTAAAATGGCGACGAGCCGGGAATCGAACCCGGTACCTCCGGTTGTGATCTCAGGAGTGCTAACCACTACGCCACCCGTCAAAGCAGGAGATTTTTTTAAAAATTTAATATAGAAAATATTCATTAGACAATAACGAGTTCTCTTATGATATTCATATCGATCGTAGGAGAATACATTCTTTTTTTAAACATGCTAGTACTAGCTGAATCTGTACGAATACTTGACACACACATACACACAAGAGTAAAAAATACATCTACAAAGTTTAGATGTATGAAAGTGCTATTGCTTCGTCAAAACGATTTATTTATGCAAAACGTGTTATATGAGCAATTTATATAGCAATTAATACATAAAGTTTACACAAGATTGAAAAATAAGACTTTAATGATGCATTTATTGTTGTGATAAGTTATTTAAGAGTAGTTTCACCATCTTCTGGTGACGGTGAAAAGTAGGCGAAAGTATTCTCCATTGAAAAGTAATCCGCATAGACAATTTACTATCATTATAATTGCCAACGCATTTCTCAATGCAATGTAATGTATTTAGAATGTTCTTATTCAATTTCATTTAATGGGTCGTCGTACTCGGGGTTCGAACTCGCTACCTTTCGTTCGGAGACTCACCCCTTCGTCAAATAAATAAAAATAACACCTACTTTTCCACCCACCTCCGCATTGCAAGTGAGAATATTTACAGTAATAAATCATTGGGGGTTTACTGTTTATTAGAAGAGAAGGAATGAGATGAATGAAGTTGTTTCGTGGGATTTACGTTCGGTACATTTGAGGATAAATGCTTATCGTAAGTGATCTTTAAAGATGCAGTGTTTTCGAAAAATCTCCAAGCGATTGTGGGCAATAAAGTTACATTGCTTCGAACGTAAAAGTCCGAATTGACTCCCAAAGCTCTTGATATTAAAATTATATAGAAAGCAGTAAATTTATCACAGAACAAAACCGTAAAATATTATTCGAATTATTTATTCTGTAGCATTATTATTATTATATTTTTTGCCCCATGCAGCACACTTACGTAAGATGTACGTTCCAACGTCGCAGGTTGCAGGTGTCATGAGAATATCGCAATGTGAGCGTAATGTGATTCTATCGTGTGAGCGTACTGCAGTTGTGCCTGCGTATTGTTATACGATTCAGTGTTTCAAGATTTTTGAGAGATTGAGAAACATTTCTGTGAGATGCTTCAGTGTAATTGGATGAAACCATCACTTTGAGGGATGTTTTATGAAAGGAATTTTTTTTTTAAACGTGTATTTCATCTGAAGCTGGAAATAGAAGCTGGAAGCGCAGAGGGGTTGAAAACACGTCAAAGTAAAGGCTTCGTTTCCCACGAATTTCTAAAGCATCAGATTTCTTTAAGGTAAACTTGGACGTAGTACACATACTCTTTTAACAAGAAACTACATCAAGAAATAAAATTTAATCTCAAAGTGTGCGTTTAAAATATGAACACAATTCAGAATTATCGAAATGAAATATTTTTTGAATAATTCATCGTGTATCACAAACGTATCAAGTAAAGTGATCTCAACCCTTGAGAGCTGGTCAATAATACTTTTTTTAAGCGGAAGAAAATATTTGTAAAACTAAAACAATATTGATAAATACTGCGTCGTGAAACCACGTCGAGGACAATAGACTAATTTACTCCACGGAAGTAAGCAAGGCACCACCCCATCAATTACGATCAAGAGGTGGGTTTAACATCCCAATACATATTGTTAATAAATCGTGAGTATGAAACTATCTCCACATTGCAGATTATAATTATTGCAATAGATCACCGCACCAAAAGGCAAAAACATAAATAGCTTGTAAAAAAACATCCGCCTCGAACCAAAGAGAAGCCGACAAAAAAAACCCTAGAAATTGTAATTTCTATATTTTATACACCACAATAATAATATTTTTTTAAAAACTATTTCTACAACATTTATAATATTTTCCTATTATTATGAGGTAGATCCATTCTATATTTATACACTTCTCTGAGATTATGTATCCTCTCTTGTTGCCGCAATAATAATTATTAATAACATCAATTTGCGACAGTCTTTCAGACTCTGTCACTTATGCACTTTTCCTTAGAAATTCTTGGAAAATTTTAGTCTTTTGGTCTCGCATTTTCTGTTTATATTCATCTATTGATACTACATTGAAATTGATATCAAACATCGGAAAAATTATCGAAAACATTAAAAATATTTTTTTGGAAACTTCTTTTCATTACTTGTCGTTCTTTTACTGCGTGATTTCTTTATTACTATTTTTTTTTATTTCCAAAGTTTATCGCCTCCTTCCTCGCGACATATTTCAAACCTCTGCACATGAAACGACGCCGCTCCGAACGTCGCATTTCCCCGAATTTCAAAGTGTAGAGACAACAACGTCGTTATTTGCGTCTCGTCCACACGTCGTTATAATACACACTACCGCTTTGCTTCCACTTCGAGATGGAGTCAAAGATGGGCGTCGAGACGATTAGTGAGGTTATACAATACATAATAATAATAATAATAATAATAATAATAATAATAGCGCATGTGTCTTCGCTCCCGTTAATTGTGACCCATTTCTCTTTGGAAGGTGGGAACCACATTTTGCAATTTTGACGTTCCCTCATTCACTGCTATCTGGTAGTGCAAGTGTTGGAACTCTACTGGGGTGCATTTTTTATTGCCAAAAATTAAATTTACAAAGAGAATATTCTTATCTTTTACTTTTGTTGACGGAGATTACTATTTTGCGTGTTTCCAATTCATGGTACCAATAGTACAAGAGGGGGAAACAACTTGTTTTTTGTCACCATGTTGCAATAGCTCAGTGGTAGCGTGTTCGCCTTGAGATACAAAGGACCCAGGTTCAAACCACGTTGTTGTTACGATCGATAATATTCACAAGAGTTGTAATAAGAATAATAATATTTCAACATTTTCAAGTTGACGACTTCGTTTCGGGTTCGTTACCCGTCTTTTGCTTACAGCTCGAAATTTTGTACGTGAAATGTTGTAAGCAGAGACTATGAGAAATGTTTACTACTAAACGTGTTACACATACGAGTAGTTCCGAATTATCAAAATACTTCGATTCGATTATATCCGCACAACAATTCAAAACGAAAGTTCAACCATTTTGTTAAGAAGGCTGTGGCATTTTATGAGGTTATGTTTTGACAGAATGATATGTTGTATAAAAAGTATTCATTGCAAATAAAACAATACGGTCGATAACTAGTGGTTAAAAAGCCATCGCAAACAACTCTCCCTTTCTCATATGCGTTTTTTTTCCATCTGCAGAATAAGAGGGTGACAAAAAATATCGTAAAAGTGTTATATAAGTGTAATTTTATTGACGAGAGAAATTGATGTATTTTCGTATCTGCAGTGCGTTTGCTGTCCTTCTATGTATTTTTCATTATCAAATCTTTCATTTCACTTTACGAAAAATGTATTCTACGTCTGCTTGGTCCATTTACACTGCTATATATTATTGAAGTTTCTTGAAACAGTAAACTCATGTGTAAGTGTAGCAGAGATAAATTATTTTACCAAACTTCCAAGAGAAACACCACTAATGAGAATGTAATGCATACTAATTCTACTTTACAAACAGAAAATGTAAGCAAAATCGGAAGTGCACTTTGATCTTCATGTGAAGTACCCTTTGTTTTAATTATTTTTTTTTTTAATAGCACGTGCATGCATAACAAGTAAATTCTACCGTAAATACGAATTAAATATATTCATTCATTTACTCAGAATCGATGCTCACAGACGGACGGATTCGGACGGACGTTATGCCCGAAACCCACTTTTTCGGAATCAGGGATGGCCAAAACGGGTTATTTCCGTCGAAATCTCGCTTTCGAATTTTTCCACGGTTACAAAACCTTCTCTATACTACTTTGTATATGAGAAAGTAAAAATATCACTGAAATATCGAAAGAAAGAAAATATAGTGAGCAGGTGTTAACTTCAGATTATTGGAATCTATTTTCGATTCAAAATATATTCGTCGTTTATATAGCAACAAATCTGTATTCAGTATAATGAATGTAATTAGCTTTTAAATGTGGGATGACGACACATCCTCCGGCTACATCTGTCGGAAAAATTATAAATGTATCACTATTGTATTATTAATAATTATCGATATGTCATTCGTGACATCAAATAACGAATTTTAATTCCAATAACAAAACACATCATTTCCTTTCATTACGTTTTACTTACTATAATTAAATCTGTTTCGAGCGTGGAATGGAATACATATATGCGTTGAACATACGTCGCTCGCAACTGCTGCCTGAGGGGGATTGTGGGTAATTCAATGCCTCGATACTTCATTATGGCGGAGAATGAGGTGAGAGGTAGTTTAAGAATTTCGTGTCCACAAAAGTTAACATGAAAATTTCAAAATACTATGTGCGCATTAAGATTCTTATATTTATTATTAATATTTATGGTCGGATCAGCACTGCGAGTTACTCAAATCACAGAGATATTATAATTGTGTTCTTTATTATTATTATTCTAATTGTTATAAAACACAACAATATGAACAATAATTATGAAGGAACAATAATGATCTTATTTCAGCAAAATAATATTCAGGAACTTGTGTTGACTCGTTTCAAATGCACAAAGAGAGAACAAGATGGCGGCGACCGAACGTAACGACTTCTACGTGATCGATGCATCTCATCTCACGTCAGAGCAGAAAGTGAAACATCTTTTTTTGACCTTTTTAGATATAAGTGACGTAAAAAATACTGCGAATGAGAATTTTTTACAAATCAAAGTAGAAACTTCCATCTCACTTTCGTCATTTAAAAGTTGGGTCTTTTTTTGAAAATAAATGTTTGTTTTTTTTACTTCAGATATTTTGTTTTTTAAGTTGAAATCACAATATGTAGATGTTGTTCTATCCTCTATTTATTTACTATTTATTTAATTCTACCTGACCCAACCTTATATCAAGAAAAAGTAAATAAATAAAATGTTGCAAAAAGAGCTCTGTGTTGTGAATTGGAGAGTTCCACTATCTATAGTCTGCACGTATTTATCGACTTCAATCTACTTCTTTTTGTTTCTTTCTCTTTTTGTCTCTAGTAATTTCCTTCTCATTTTATGTCTTGTGTGTGTTTTTTGTGTATGTTTTATAGATGTATAGAGGGTGATGATTTGTATCTTAACCTTCGTATTATTGTGTACTGTACCTTTTTTATCTCGTATTCCATCTGCCACCGAGCATTGCTCACTAGCAGACTAATAAATAATAATAATAATAATTATTATTATTATATGTATGGTATATGAAACTACTGGTGGACACGTCATTTGTCAACACAAAGGACAAAGGATCGATTGTTTCCCAGAGACTTTGTGTGTTTGGTCTAAAAAAAAGAAGGAATATTATACTGTCAAAACAATAAACGAAATTTCCGCCTTTTCTACTAAAAAACGGTGAAGGGTAAGTTTTAGGGAACAGTAATATTGTTGAGGGCTGGAGATTATTGTTTGTTATTTGTCTTAATACATCACTCAGTCAGTGAGTGATGTAATGGGTTTCAGTCGGTCTGTCCCTCACGCAGTGTGATGAATGGGTACCTGCATCGTACCTATCCACCGAGAAATAGTCACGCTTCTATATGGCTACGGTGTTAGCGTGCTAGCTCATCCTGGGTTGAATTCCCTGTCGGTCCAGAAGAAAAAAAATCGGTAGCTTTTTTATACATCAGAATGTTCCAGTTCATATTACAGGTATTGTGACTACCGGAAAAAGGAGAACACCCCCTCCTTCTACTTCTACTCCTATAGTATCTTACTATCACTAACTCCTCCACGTGGACCGAGTTGTTGGTGAACTCAGCTAACAGTAGCCCTACCACCAATCGCTCGATGTAGATAAGCTACGTTTTCCCTTTTTACAAATAAATAAAGAAACACTTCTTCACTCGAAGCAAAAAAGCGTTCTCGACAACCGAGAAAAATTCCGACACCAAGAGAGATGTGCACCCCATTTGAAAGTGACAGGGTAGTTTCACAAACAGTTTCAAAATCGTCCAATTTTTTTTTTTTTAAAGCAGAAGCTTTGTTAATGTTTCCTTATTGTAAAAATAAATTCTAAACAAACATTAGCAATTTCGATGGTTTTGTCATTTTCGTTATTAGTTGTCATCCTCTTGGAAATTGACCTTTTAACGAACTTTGAATCTTTCTCAAAAATTTCAACCCTTACTGTTTATAAATAACAGCAATATCATTTGTAATTTTAAAAAGTGGCTTCCTCGGCTTCTGCAGGTCGTAGAGAGTTCTATTTGCCACAAAAATGTTCCTTTTTTAAAAAATCAGCTTTTACGTGTTTTTCACTTACAACAAACTTGGCGCGTTACGAATAAAAGGAAGATAATCTATTTGTCTATTAAGAAAAAAAAAGGTTAAAAAATAAAACTCTTTTAAATGCAGAATTTCAAGGTTTTAAAAAAACGTTTAATTATTTTCACAGATGGCACAACTATCTTTGTTTAAAATACCTTTTTGCAAACCTTTTTTTTAAATTTACAATTGGCAGAATTAGAAGACGGTGGTTTTCGCCCCCTGACGGGATAGATAAATAAATAGGATATTTCAAAAACTTTTTTGCATCTACAACAGCTAACTTTTGCCCAATTTTTAAGTATAAAAAACCTCACGTCTCAAGGAATGCTTGATCTATTTTTAATCATTCTTTGCAAAATAATAACAATATCAAAAATCGGCAGATTTTCGAGTTTTTTTTAAATAACTCTATATGTTAACAGATTTCAAATTAAAAAGTCTCAAATTGTTGGTATTTTAACTACGCACAAATCTCGCAGTCCTCACTTTTCTCTACGAACGATAGTCCTTCTAATATATCGAAGAAGAAAAAACAACTACTTTTAGAATTCTTTTGTTTAAATAAAAACAAGGCTCGAGTCGTTCCGAAGACTTCTTTTTTTTGTTTTCAGGCATCACCCCCCCCCACCACCACCACCACCAACACCACATATGGATTAAGAACACTTAAATTACACTACCATACAATGGCAATATGTTTATGATAAAAACAAGTACTTATAAAATCCAAAATTTTGTGTTTATTTGAGAAGATAAATTTTCTCTAGAATATACGCATGGAGAGATAATATATTTCTATTCAAAGAACCCAAAAAGGTTATTTATAAATAGAACAAGAGAATAAACGTCTGGGAGTTCGTGACGTCACTCCGACCGTCCTTTGTCTTCGTGCTCACCTGTTAAAACATCTGAAATGAGAAGAGCGAGAGTCTGGCTTTCGAATGCAAATCGTATGCAAAAATACTCTCCAAAATGAACCCTTTAACAAAATACCAGAGGCAACACGACAATGAAATTTTAAAAAAATACTTCTTTTTTTTTGCTACATGTATCATAAAAAGGTTGAATTTATATCTGTAAGTTGTAAAAAAAACGGTCATTTTCTTAATGACGCAACCATTTTTTAGAACACAACAAACATGGCAAAGGCAGAACATTAGAATGATTTCGGTTCACTCTCAGAATTAAATGTTTCCCCCCCCTCCCTGCAGTACGAAAGTGACATTTGAAACCAATAATTACGGTATATTTGATGTAACACTTTGTTGCATTTAGAGGAATGTCATGTAATTATTTATTTATGACATAATTAAATTTTAGACGAAATACATTCAAACAATTTAAATCATTTTATACAAAATATTAATGTTCCCATTTGTTAATATATTTTTATTTCTTTGTTGAACCATTTTTTAGGAAACGAGACCATAATGTAATAATAATAAGTGAATGTAATTTCATCATATTACATTTACTGCAAAAATATCCATTTTTACCCGCCATATTTTGTTTCCAAACGCTCGACAGGTGAATAAAAATTCATCAAAGTAATTAATATCCGAATGTTATGAGAGGACCTGCAGGAAAAATCTGTGACTACGACGATTATAAGAGATACATAACCTAACGCAAAGTACAATTAGTATGCATTACATCCTCATTAGCGGTATTTCGCTTGAACGTTTGGTATAGACGCAGTAAAATAATTTATATCTGCTACATTCACGCATTTGTTTACTATTTCAAGAACACTGAATATCATTTAAAATGGAGGAAGAAGAGATAGAATAAATTAATATTTTGAATATTATTGGAAAATATAAAAAAAATATTATGCCAATTTTCAATAGAACACTTTGAAACTTATTATGTTTGATTGCATTGATAATTATTGATAGTCTTGGTCTATTAATCTGCGACAGATTTATAAAAAAACATTGTGTACATTGTTTTTGATTTGAGAGACAAAGGTAAAATTGATTTTGTAGCATTTAAAAATGATCCAAATAGAAGAGATGGTATTTGTGTATATTACGGCGTAGTATAATTAATTTCTAGAGCTTTAAAGTAATTTAAATTCAGTAAATAATTTGTATGTAATTTAAATATCTCTTTAAAGAAGAAATTGTTGTAAAATGGTAAAAAGTTTAACAATCTTTGAGGTAAAATCGCACGTAATAAATAAATTTATTGTAAAAAAACAGTACAAACTGCTGCGTATGACCACGTGGAGGACAACAAACTAATTTTACTCTCCGGAAGCAAAAGCAAAGGGACCTACCCATCAATTCCGATCAAGGATTATCCTAAGGCAGAGGCGGATTCAAGAAAATTTAAGCAACAGCTCCTAGATAAGATAAAAAGTTAGCTACGAGTTATAATACATATATAATGTCAATATGTTTGTAATTTAACGCAAAAAATTTACATGTACAAATTATTATCGAACTATAGATTATTCTGAGCATGAAAAGCGAAAAGTGCTTCATGAGTCCTTCGAATGGCATCCCAACTGCAATCGCAACCGCCGCCGCGACGGCCCCACAGCGTGACCTGGCGAGAGCCTCAATGAACTACAGGAAGCGACTGCAGTGACAAGAGGAAAGAGTCTTTAGTCACATCTCTTGGAGACTGATATGATCGGCGTTCGGCAAAATGGGCGAATCAGTAAGCGACGAATAGTGAGAGAGTGAGGTTAGGTTAGACTGAGAATCGGAGAGTGAAGATCAGGAATCTGTAGATGATCAGTGACACATGTGGAAGGAACTGAGAACGGATGTGCATCCGCTGCAGAACGGGTCTTTGCTAAAATCGTGTGACCCATGAAGGTATTGTGTTGGAACTCGTATTAATAATCTCCAAGATAAAACGTGTTAAATTTCTGAGTGAGATACAAGAAATATTTGAATGACTGGAAATTCACTCGAAATGCCACGAGCTCACATTACCATAGTGTTAATAAGAGGTTTTCTGTTAGTGAACTAATTTGGTTCTATGATGTTTGTGTTATTTTGGAAGGGTAAATCATGAATTGGGATTTATGGAATGTGATGTATCAATGGAACGCCTTGTGTGATAAATTTGTTAGAAGAAAAAAAGAAAGAAAGAAATTCAATTGTTATAAGTTGAACCACAGATGTTGAGCTTTGTGTAAGAAATTATAAGAATTAGCAATAAAATGTATAAATAGCTCCCAACATGGGGCTTTGTTTAATAGAAATTGTTATAAATATCGTTATAAAAATATACGTGAGGTAAACCTAATTAAATTGTTTGCATCGTAATAATTAAAATTATGACAATTTTCTTAAACCACATAAAAGAGAATACGTACAAATCGAATTTCAATTGTATATTCAAAATTAAAATAGAAAATTAGCTAAGAACGTCTTGACTAGTTAAAAGTAAAAAATAAATGGATGATGATAACGGGCTCTAATGACCTCGATGTTGGCGAGCCCTAAAGCCCCACACACACAAAAAAAGATAACGGTTCGTTCAAACGATAGAAACCACTTCCTTCATCCCCCCACCCCACGAACACGTTCATATATTATGTTACACCGAAACTTTAAATCAAAATAAAGCAGGTTTAGACGCGGAACGCGCTTCGCAAATAGTCACTCGAGTTGGGATTCAAAAGTTCATTATCTCAGCGAAGAACATGACCTGATGCCCTTAATTGAAATTTGAGCTCTTTAACTTTCAGCGAGTTCCTTGTACACTCTTTCCCGACATTCTAAATCTACTTCGCTACCTTCTGAACTCTTTAAATCTAAATTGACGCGTAAGGTTGATTTGAAAAATAATAAATAAACTTTATTGTCAAAAAAGCAGTTGAAAACTTCGTATGATCACAAAAAACTAAGTTTACTCTCCGGAAACATGTAAAGGGACCATCCCATCAATTCCGATCAAGGGCCCTAAGGCAGAAGCGGATTCAAAAAAATTCAGCAAAAGTTCCTAGATAAGATAAAAAGTTAGCTGCGAGTTATAATACATATATAATGTCAATATGTTTGTAATTTTACGCAAAAAATTTACATGTACAATTTATTATCGAACTGTAGATTATTCTGAGTATAGTGTTTAAAAATCATAAGAGTTGAAAAAACCACTAAAATTCACGATTTATTGTTACAATAGACCCGCCCCTAGACAAAACCTAGAGAACCTGTATAAGAAATCCGCCTCTACCCGAAGGAAAAACGGAGAAAAATCCGGGTCAGGATGGGGCTACAGAATTAATGTAAACAACCAATGTGCCAAAGTTGAGTACACATAAAACTAAATTAATATGAGCAATAAGACAACACAAACATGCTAGAAAATAGTTTTTTTTTAAATATTGTTGGAAGTTATTTAAAAATGTTCTACAGCAATGGCGTGATAAAGTACAAGACGAATTTAACTTTTGTTAAGATCAATAAATTCTTTTACTGTGTAGAAGCACTGGTGCAGGAGGTAGTTTTTAACCGCGGATTTGAAGA
>NNCF01126084.1:67558-82285 GCA_002313205.1 Laupala kohalensis | reverse complement strand
ACAGTTTGTCACATTAACGCGTGCATTTACTATATTCCAAGTCATGTAACTTATGCAATATGGCTGCCTAATACGAATTGCCAACTTGTACGAACTAAATGATATCCAAAGAAATATTAATAGTAGTCATAAAAGCAACTATTTGCTGTAAGGCAATAAATAATCGTTCCCCACACTCCATGCAGAAGGAAGAACAGAATATCATCACCAGAGCAAGTTCATTGAATTGGTGAACAATGTTGGTGATAGATTTAAGTTTAAAGAAGTACGAAAGTACTGCCAACATAATGTGAGGTAACACTTATCATTTAGACCCGTATGGACAGAGGTGAAGTAAAAAGGATGACTACATCGAGGTAACAAATAGATAATTTTGTGGTCGTGAGAGCGCGGTTACAAATAGTCCGTGACAACAAAGTAATTTACAATAAACTAATAAAAACACAGTGTTCCTGTTACATTTTCTACGGGTAAAAATTAAATATTGAGTGCAATATCTTTCCTCTTCTCGAATTCACCAAAATTTCGAAGTATATTTTCAGAAGAAGCCATCTAAAAATAATAATGTTACGCAATCTACCAGGAAGGAATTCACTCTTATCGAAAGTGTGGGATTTTAACTTTGGATTTATGCGACGTTAACGTCGAATAGGGATGCTTTCCAACCTTTACAGTTTCGTCACTGAAAATCCATGTGATTTGCAGACTGCGTGAACGTAAATGAATGAAGGTGAGATAAGAATAACTAATTGTCTTCTCTATTTCTATTGTAACTGCTTTTTATAACACAATATTATGAATAATAATGATGAAGAAAGAACATGATGTAATTTGTATCTGTCAGTTTATACTAGAGTAAAAACAATATTCAAAAATTATAATTGCAATTATTTCATTTAAATGTCCGGAGTGAGGTTATGTTGTTTCTCAAGTTGAAATCACAATAAGCACATGTCTTTCTCTGTTTATTTATGCCGATTTCAGAAATTTTTATTGATCTAAACATACCTACCTTAAGTGGTATCATGATGTAATGCATATCGGCCCACTGTGAACGGATAAACGAGTGTCGGACTTTCTCCAAATCCCCCCCCCACCACCACCACCACCATCAGCTGCTTCGCGTTCGCTTCTTTCGGTCTTCAGTCGCTTTCACGAGACAATAGAGCGCTCGCACACTCCTGGCATCTGGCGGACGCTACCGTCATCACGCCGAGTCACGTGATTTATCTTCGCGACAGAAAAAAACAAAGAATGAAGAGAAGGGGGGGTGGGGGGGGGAATAGCAAAAACAAATAATCCCCAGATGACGAAGTGAATAGAAAACGTAAAACATCTCAACAACAAAAAATGTTACACTTTTTACACAACTATCCATTTCTAATTTAATTACTTTTGCATTTATGTGTTGATCAAAATCTTTTAATTACTTTGTGTTCTTCTGCTTCTTTTTTTCATCCGAATACGTCATTCCGTGTTACTCCATCGGATTAAATAAATGGATACATACGATCTCCCGTACGGATAAAAATTTACACCGAAAAGGATCTTCATTTCTTTTAGAGAACTTGAGAAAGCAACTTGGTATTTGTAAATACCTATATATTTTATTTCAATAGAAAATATAAAAAGGTGCCATAAAAATTCATTCATAAAATATAAAAAGGTGCCAATTTTGTATTGATTTATTAGATTCGAACCGGTAACAAAAACAAGAAGAAAAATTCTGTTCCATTTTTCTTCTTCTAGAATGGTCTTTCTATATCGTTTTCCAATGTGACGGGGTAGGAACATTATTTTCCATAAAAAGTTCACAATAATTATTGAGGGGAGTCCAAATTAGCTCGTACAATATATTTAACTATAGTAGATAAGTTAGCTTGAGTTAAGTTAGTCTATTTTGAACAAGGATTTTTTTAAAATAATAAAAACAAACACATAGAGATAAGTAACATTCATATGCCGACACTTCACATGGCGTTTGCGTGTTTGTGTATTTGCCAACACACGGCCAAGTCATGTAGATGCGCTATTTGTCAGTATCTGCTCTTCTGTGACAAATACACAAATACGCCAACATCCGTATCCTTTTCTCTCTTGGACGGCTTTTAATCGCACATCAAAGGACTCAAAATAAGGCAAATATTTGCGAGAACACATTTTTTTGTCCACGCTTTGGTTTATTTGCCACATTTCGCTAAGTAGAGCAAAGAAAATCGTGATGGACATTTGTCGATACTCTGGTTCTTCTTTACCCTATACTTTGGGACTTTTCTCATTCTACAATTCCTTTAATGTGGACTGGAACATTTACATGGGCTGGGAAAACGAAACGGCGAAAATTATATCAAATATCCATCCATCATTAGTATAGGAACACACATCTGGCATTATAGCGTTATTTGCATGTTCGGACTACGTAACAATGGCATGTTTCTGATATTTGTGAATACGTCAAATATTTTGCCAAATGCAGCGAATACCGCATAATGAGTGTGTATTAAAATAATTTTCCTACTTTGGAATGAAGGTTTTTTGCTTCTGTATAGAAGTAGTGAGTGGGTGAGAGCTGCTTGTTGTAGATAGATACTGAAGGTCACCGTATGATACCTGCGAGTATAGGAACGTAAACGATAGCAAAGCTACGATGATAAATGCGACGTATACTGAGATAGCTTCGGTAAGAATTAATTTGGGGGAAAAAAAGTGAGATTTTCGCTTTAAACTTCCACGTGTGTTGTATTCTAGAGGAACAACACACTCCCATCGTCTCGATGTACAATTGCAAGGAAAGTAACCAGTGTTGCCAGACGTACGATGTACAACTTGACCTGTCGCACAAATAACTTCAAAACACAGAATGTGGCTCAAAAGTAGCTTCGAGAGAGTAAAAACAGAAAAAATCACTTCATAAATCTCCTTTTACGAGCATATTATCACAAGCAGATTGGCAAAAATAAAACAAATTCACTACTTTACTTTTGTATTATTAATAATCTAGAATTTTCATTGTACATTATATCTACGATATATTTTGGAATAATAAGTGGCTAACAGTGCGTATTTTATTAAATAGTTTTTACGAGTGTTAAATCCGCCATTGCAGCCCTTGGGACCTTGATCGGAATTGATGGGATGGTCCCTTGCTTGCTTCCGGAGAGTAAATATAGTTTGTTGTCCTCCACGTGGTCATACGACGCAGATCGTAACTATTGCTTTTTGGACAATAAATTTATATATTATTGTAAATTCGCTTTTTAACTTGTTTCGTACCTCTTGGTACGTCATCATCCTGATAACAAAATTTTAAAAAATTCTTTTTTTAGATAATTTATTTTTTTTAAATTATTTTTTATTCTTAAATGTTTGTAGACATTACTGATTATACGTGATATTTTAAACGGTTTCTGACATAAAAATTATTATTTAAATATTTTATGTCTAATGCTTTCAAATAATAATATGATGATATTAAACATTCATTGAGCGTAAAGTTAAATAATAACAGTTATAAAAATACAGCTAAACCGGAAAGGATATACGTTATTTATTGCTAATAATAACAGAAGTTTAATTTCCAGCTGCAATTGTAAAAAAAAAAATATTTACAATTAAATATCACCTGCTTTGCTCCAATAATTTTTGGAATTTTTGTGCGGGCATTTTTTGTTTTTGTTTTTTATTGCGACGATCAGTTAAAAACTCGCTTTTCAAACAAATTTTTTCTCGTTTAGATTTAATTTATGTGTTTAAATCAACATCTTATACATTCAATAATTTGTGATCAGTAAACGTATGTATTTACTGATTGAAACGTGGATATGAGGGATGAAGCTTTCAGCTTCTATAGTGAGTTTTCTTGAGAAAAAAAAATTGTAAAGAAATTAAAATTTTTTTTTTTTTAAGAAAGAATACCTATCTCTTATAAGAAGTACTTATTTCTCAGTCTGAAAAGATGGAAACTGATTTTATAGACGTCCTGTGTGGAGGAGCATAATACAACAGATTTACCACGGTGGCCAACCTAGCGAACTTCAAACCCGTCACTTGCGCATTGTTTCAGTGTGCGAGAGTTGCCATTCGTAATGAACATTTTTGTTCGGAGACAACGTCCGCTGTAATGAATAGAATGCTTAAAGAACGGTTGTTTTACTCTGTCGAAAAGTCTTTCGGTGCTTTTTTTAATTAACTGCTGTCACGAATCCCTTTGCAAAAACTAACCGTCGACACTTATGAAGGTAATTGAACGCAAATAACGTGTACAGTACCAAATAACATTTCACTTAAAAAGTTAAGAGTTGTAAACAAGTTAACCGTGAAGAAATAAACATGTTGAGGTGTTATCAGCTAGAAAAATATCTCATTAAGGTATTCTGAAGTCAAGTTCACGCCAACTATTCACGAAACTTGGAAATATTCACCAATATTAGTAGTTCTTATTAATTAATAATTCATTCTACTGATTTTTTTTTATATTGGATGAGAACAGATATTTTGTAATTTTAAAATTCGATAATTAATTTAGACTGTCGTTTGACTCCATTCGTTTGACAAAAGAGTCGCATTGTCTTCAGTCACGTGATGCGGCTCCCATTTTCGTTAGAACAGTATTTTCCACAGTTTTTTGTGAAAATTATTCTTGAAAATGCCCCGTAAGGTATGAAAGTCTTAACATCATTCATTGCTTTGTTCCTAAGTCAATTTGCTATGTTTTACTAGGATTTTTCGCTGCGTTAAGTCGGTAGTTTTGCTGGAATATGAAATAAAAACCATGAGCCCGCGAAAGTTTCTCCATATAAACCCATAGTAATTTAAAGTCAAATAATTCAAGATTTTGCGCTGTAAGGATATGAAAATTCATCGCCACTGGATACAAAAAGGTTCGCACTATCATTTAAAACATTTTTGAGGGTGCTTAAGCTTAGTGGCACTGACAAAGCACATAAAGCCTTAAAAAGTTAGAGTTGTAAATAAGTTAACCGTCAAGAAAGAGAGAAAATATGTTGAGGTTATGTGATGAGGTCAGACGAGCCGGGACTCTTGCATCGATCACAGGAGAGTTAAAGAGTGGGGTCGATAATTTTTAAGTAGAGATCGAACGATTAAATTTCATAGAATATATATAACACACCTTAGCAACTCACCGATAGAACACTTTCTTACTATAACAAAAAAAAATTCTTGTATTCCAATATAAATTCAAACACTTAGCCCTCTATTTTAGATCCCAAGAACATACCTTTTTCATTTGCTTAAAATTCGTACGTTTTACCAAATAAGTTACCAGGAACGCGTTTTCTCCTGCCAAATATTTCGATCTATAATTAATGTGATAATGAAATGTTTACTGGTCTGATAATAAACAAAATAACTATAGTTGAAGTATGATAAATTAAATGGCGTTTCTATGTTGCTCATTGTTTTATTGGTATAAAGCTTTTTCGGCTGCATAGCAACCATCGTCAGTAACATACACTGAGTATTGAGGAATATTTTTGGCGAATGTTTGTTACTGACGATGGTTGCTATGCAGCCGAAAAAGCTTTCTACGAATAAAACAATGAGCAACATAGAAACGCCATTTAATTTATCATGCTTTGATAATGTTGCTAAAGCTCCACAATTACCAAGTATAGTTGAAGTGTAAAATTATTTCTTGTTTACTCCTCTGTATCTTTGTGATATATAAATACGATAATTTCGGTGTCTAGATAGTATTTACTGAACCTTTATTCCAACGGTATCAATTAAAATATCAAAATTTCTCTCATTCTCTCTCAATGAGAATTGAAATGAAGATGTTTCAGATCGAATAATATTGTATATCGCATAGAATTAGTTATTTCTTAAAGAGGAATTGAAATTCGCTTTGATTATTTGTATGAATACATTTAAGTACTAACGATGAAATATCAATGTAATTGAATCAACGTGTTTGTACAAAAACGCTCATAAATCAACACCGCACATTTCATTTTAAAATATTCAACTTTTAACACTTCAAGCCAGTTTCAAATTCATACGTGTTGTGAATGACAATATATAGAATCCAATTCATCTCCAGCTATAGGAAATAGAATCCATGTCCCTTTCAAAAATATCCCATGTTCGTCCTCCACTTCAGTTCCGTCCATTTCCTACAGAGTGCAGAACAAGCGACCGGACAGTTGGCAACATTGACGAGTGTGCGTCTGTTTCTACTTGCATTGAATTTTTCAATTTCCTTTTTTTCTTCTCTTCTCTGCGTTGTTTTGTACAAAGGCGAAACATTCTCCTGGAAGCATAAATTCAAACACGATTTTAAAATACTACGCATTTCATTAGATGAAACCACAAAATACTGAGTTACTTTTAAATAACCCGTCAAAGTCGACCTAAATAAAAATACTTGTGATCATGGTTTGACAGAATTTCAGTATGAAATTGCTTAGTAAGGTACCGATAAAATTTCATTGTAAGCCCATAAGTGAACAACACCCCTTAAATGTTTCTGAAATAAGGACTTATTAATGATACTTTCTTTTTTAATTTGGTGCTCCAACAAAAAAATTTTCCCGAACGATCACATCTACATTTCATTGTTTTCACAAATACATGATTCACACAAATAGTTTGTTTGGTTGCCATGGCGACTGTTGAGAGTGTTTCCAAAACACATCCCGTAGTTGCGTTTGTTATGAAGACGTAAACAGTTTCCTACATTGCAACTCTAATTGTAATGAACACTAAAAACGGCGTAAAGGCAAAATATCACAGACGCGACAGTTCTCTGTCCTTCCTCCTGCGGCACACAAATACAAATCAAGAAAACTTAACTTTACGTTTTAAAGCACATTATCTCACATTTACTTCATACTCCGGCTGGTACAATTGAGACTATGCCATGAAGAACGTTTGTATTTTTTTTCATCCTTCGGAGATCTCAAGAATGAGAAACTATCGCATTCATTGTCGCGAGAACACTTTGCAACAAAGCACATCACCATTTTTCACAAGACTATTAAACTTAAAAGCAACGACACTTAGAAGTTTGTTTGGAAAGACGGTTGCTATGGACGTGACGTCACACTAATTTCATCGATTGAGTTTTAATTAATAAATATTATGAAATAAAAGAACCATTCTATATGTTGTAAGTTCGGAATAACTTGACCAAAAATATAAAAAACACGGAGAATGTAGCGCCGGTTTTTTCTTTTGCAAAAGCACCAGAATGGAGAGATCTGACACTTGGCTCTTTCTTCCACTGTTTTCCGCTCTCTTCTGTTGCCTGATTGATTCGTTCTCGCAGCTGATTCGTTTCTCTTGGACTGACTCGTCGCTGCAGTTAGCACTGGGACGATTTCTTTGCATTTGCATTTTGGCTGCTGCCTGCTGTATTTCGAGAATGCTGCCTGTTCGAGGGTTGTTGCGAATATAACTATAGTGTATTGTGTTTCTAATTATGTATTTCTTTGTCTTTTCAAGTTGATGCTAATGGTGTTTGTAATTTATATTATCTTGTAACATGTTTGTATTTCAGTTGTTGGCATTGTTGATCACTATATAGAAACGTTTTTTTAGTATGTAATGAAGGTTAATTACTAATCTCTATCAACGAATAGCATGCATAGTTTTTTGTAGATATTTTGAATTGTTGAGAAAACATCGATTTATTGATTCGCATACTTTTGTTTGAAAATATTTCTTGTGTAGTTTTTCAAATCCATAATTTCTATTTAATGTTATTTGCTTCAATTGTCAGCCAAAAAAGGACTCTTAAAATTTTAAACAATTGACGAACTGTAGCGATACGAAAGAATCGATGTTTTCTGAATCGATAATAGAGAAATGACTCTTCTTCATATCTGCTAATCTTTATCTTTTGGGTCGTAAATAGTAATCTTTGAATACTTTGTTTCATTACACTTCTGTCTTACATGCGAATGAATTTCTATTTTTGAATTTATTGGTTTCATATCTTCAAATTTTGACACAAAATGGAGATGGGTCAAACTGCTATTTGATTTCACGGGGGTTTTCAAAAATATTTTCACCACACGTCTATTTGTGTCCTAAATTTACTCATTTCTGGTTATTTTTTTAACTTCGAAAGACCAACGTGTTTTAGAAAGACCATTATCCTTAACGACTTGATAACAATGGCCCAGTCTTGTTATTTTAAATGAGATTGTAATTTTTTGGAAATTCTGCGCTGCTTCAAGTGAATTTTACAGGAACAAAATGAATCCTCCTAAACATTTATCATTTCCGTAAATATTGAAAAAAAGGCAAAGCAATATCAATTAAACCGTATCACGAAAACAAATCCCGAATGATAAATTTGTTTGTAAATTATTTGTACAGGGAATATAAATGAGGAATAAATTTAATTATTCGACAGATAATCTGTAAAGCAAATTGAAAATAAAATATGTCGATGCGTGCACCCGATCTAATTAAACAGCAGTTTGTGAACTACACCAGGCGTAAAAATTCTCTCGAGTGCCTACGTCACAATAACATTTTGTGAGTTCAATCCATCGTGTTTTAATTTCATTTTCGGCTTTTAGATGTCCTCAACTACGTCCTGGTGTAGTGTAACCCATCACCAAGTGATTCTGATATGTTGTGCTGGACGCTTGACACAACGCGTTTGGTTATTACACGCGCATATAAAGCACACGCACGTCACACATTGAGTCAATGCCCCCTGGAACGATGACGTCACGTAACAAAAAGGATAGGTTCGACTACGAGACTTTTGCACAGGAGAGAAAAACTTGTTCAGTTGGGATGACAGGGCACAAAAAACGTCGTCACATTCGATCGAACCCGACAATGAAACTAATTCAAAAATATGCGATTCCCTTCATCCCATATTACTGTTTCCATTAAGGTAGACTGAAGTTTCATTCGTGGTTAAAGAGTTACATTTTTTTTAAGTTTTGTGTAAAATGGTTTGTATTAAACTAACAACTTCCACAAAATTATTTGCTAATTTTGTTTATTTATTTATTAATACGCGAAGGGGTTATAAACTTCACTGTATGACAGGGAAGTGTTAATGAAAACAATAATATTGTCTCCTTGGATACAATACATGAGAAGGATTGAGGGAATCGGATCTTTTTAAACCAGTTCCAAAGTCTACCGTCTGACGGCGCTGATGACGTTGTTCGTACGTATACAGCCTCCTTGATTTCCGGTCACAAGACTAAGCTTAGATCCCAAAATGTTCTTTTAAGGTAATTGGAATTCTTTTATTCCCATTCTTACGCAAATTAATACTAAAGTGTATTCGGAATAATTCTGACCGAATGAACAATACGAATGGTACGAAAATAAAACTATTAAACAACGCATTTTATAGATAGAACAATTGTCATATTACTAAGAGAAGAAAGAAGAGAAGTATTAACAAGCTTCTTGAATTTCTATGAAAAAAAAAAATTGTCATAGAAATCGCAACGAAATATTAATATTGTATCACGAATAATGAAACATTCAATTTAAAGAAGTAAATAGTGAAATAGAAGGTTTTTGCGATTTATATTTCATGCAAACATTGTAATCTGTTTCCAGCTGTAGTGAAAACTTTAACATAAAATAAACGCAGAGAAATGTATTGAAAACGTTAAGATTATAAATTTACTCAGTTTTTAACGAATGCATTTCCCACGCATATCACAAACATGGTTTTCTGTAAAACGAAATTTGACAAGAAGTCATTTTGAAGAATTGTTTACTTGAGAACATGTGAAATCGCATTGCAACCATTGTTTTGTATATTTTTGCAAAAGGTTTCTTAAAATTTTTCCTTTTGTGTAATATTTGGAAAAAATCCCGCAATTCCTGTAAATGAAAAGAATTGTGATACGAAGGATAAAAAATACGTTATTATTATTATCACACGTTAAAAAAACTAAATCTTAAATTTCTGTTGAATATTGGAAATTAAATACAAATGGGAGCCTAAATTTTTTATCGAGAGATAAATATTTCATCAATACTTGAAATATTTTTATTCAACTACAAAACACGCTTTGCATGAAAGAAACAAAGCACTTTTCAAAGTGCAAATTCTTTTTAATTTTTAGTGGATCATTTGTAGGACAGAGAAATAGTGCTATGGTAGATTGTGAAATTTCTTGGATGTTTCGTGTAGTGTTTGGACTTTCATCTTCAATATTTTATCTTACTTTTTTGAAATTTAAGTAGTTCTTCATGTTACATTCATGTCCTATTAGCCAGTAGCGTATGTATTGTCTGTTACTGTGTATTTTCTCATGTATGTGTGTATTACATCTTCCTAATTTCTTGAAAATGTTACAATTTTAGTTCGAAAATAAGTTGTTTGTAGACAGCCACTTATGAGAAAATGTTGATAGAACCAACTAAAAATTAAAAAGAATACTCATTGTTGCTCTCCTTTCATTTTGTCACATCATCCGTGAAATCGCTCAACCAAAACGAATTACTGTCGGTCTCCATTTTGAAAAACGGCGCCGCCATATTGGTCGTGACGTAACGAAGCGCTCCAGGGAGTGTTGCATGAGCACGTTGCACGCACGCACACGCTATCACGCAGAATATACACTCAATTGATCACGCATAGTGCGCGGTGGCTTTGGGTGCGTAAAAGGAATGACTATCGGACTTGAGAATCGAAGAGAGATAAAAGGAAAGCGACGGTTGAACGGAACACGTGGTAGAAGCAATCACACCCGATGTCGGACGAGCGAGAATATTATTATTCAGAGATAAAAACTATTGCAGGAAACCCAGTAGTGCGATCAGGCGCATTGAAAAAGGTATGCAGGTTGTGCATTGTCAACGGGCAGGTGAAAATTGCGACGAACCGAGACGTCGAACCCGGGACCTCCTGCTCTGGTCGGAGGTATGCTGTCCACAACATCCACCTGACCCGTTCCGGTGAATCTTGGTCACATCCCCGTTGACGGGGTTAAATGACCACAAGCTTGGCGAATCGAGGTCGGTGGTGCAGAGGACAGCGCACCTGCGGCCAGAGCAGGAGGTCCCGGGTTCGACGTCTCGGTCCGTCACAAATTTGACGATATAAACACTCCTCCCCGTGTAGATTCTCGGGAAGTTGTGAGTTAAAGTATGTAGGCTGTGATTTCGATACCAGCTCGCCTTTCGGTAAACCCATGGTTCCCAAAAAAATGTATTCAAGCATGAAGCAAGCATATACCTTATGCATCGTTAGCTTACTTCAAACAACTTTAAAAATTGTAATAAAAATTAAGGAACGAAGACCTGTTGAAATGTTTTTTTTTTACGCTTCATCGACATTTTAGCTTCGTTAACTGCTAAAAAAATGTATAACATAATACAAAAAGTAGAAATGAAACTATTGGTTTCGTCAATGAATGTGTTTTTAATACTGGGAACACACATCTGTGTTCATTTGTAAAAGAATCTTTTGGTTTGTACGATGTGCTTTATTTATGGCCATAAAATGCGTATTTGATAATGAAATTTACAATAATTGGAACAGCTGGCGTCGTATAATTTAAATATCTCTCATGATACCATTTCTATTACATGTGAACTCACACGAATAGTAAACCTCAATGATTTGCTTATATTTTTGGAACGTAGCTTAGAAAGTGCTTTTCTACCACTGTTTCCACAACTCTCGCTTTCTCTTATACAAAGACGCCATTAGATATGAGCCGAGTAAAAGCTTCAGGAATGGTCTGTGAATCGAATCTTTTGGTATCTCATCACCGAATGAATCTTTTTTCGCAGTCAACACGTAATCCAGAGCATAGAGAAAAAACAACAACATGATGTTGAATTACTTATTATTCACCCCAATTACAAAAAGAATCGATTACCAAATCATTCGATCCACTCGATACTTGCTTGTTCTTGAGCCTTGATTGAGTTGCTCAGATATAACCTCACTTTCGCTTTGTAGATAGAGAGCTCTGTCTGGTGGCGTGGAATCGAAGGTGACAATCGAAGGTCGAGAGTCGCTGCGTCAGATTCTGCACATGGATGAAGTAGAAGAGTACGTCGTATTATCGGAAAATGTATCGAATAATTTTCGACGACGAATTTCAACGATATGGAGGAAAAATTGTCTACAGTTTTTTTCTTTATTTACACCCAACTGATCAGGAAGAAATGCAAAATAAAACATGTGTTATGATATAAAAAATATACCTATACATAAAGGATTTACCATTTAAGGCAATTGAACTCAGTAAATGATGTCTTCTATAACTAGATGATCGTGATGTGAAATAATTTGAGTAAAAAGCGTAGAAGCTTTATGTATTTTTCTCTATAATTTCAGATCTCTAATAGTTCATGAACGCCATTATGAACAGTGAACGAAGGGTCTGACTTACGGTCTTTTATGAACTTTGAATAATATTGATATATTTTGCGATAAGAGTTCACATCGTCAGGTGATTCAAATAATTACAAATTATAAACAAGAAACGTAACAAGAGAACAATAGATTATGAGGAATTTTTTTTTCTTTAAAATTTGTTATTACTTGAATCACCTGACGATGTGAGTTTTTATCGCAAAATATATCAATATTATTCAAAGTTCATAAAAGACCGTAAGTCTTTGTCTAATGAATTAGATATTTAGATCTTCGAAAAGAATTTTTAAAAGTTGAAGAGATTCGTTTCACATCGTGAGTGACGATGAGCTTTGCAAAATGTATGAAACGTGGACGTACTAAGGGTTTCCTCCTTTATTAACTAAAAGATGGAGAAACTCTATAATGCACACAAGGAGCGCGTTTAATTCCGTCAAAGTAAAGATGTGAGATAAGGGAACAGTTTGAAAAGTTAGGTTAGATTGTTCTACATTGTTGTGTTTACAGTGAATGGGAAGGAAGCGTAGCTTAGTGCTACTGAAACGTATCTACATTGGAGCAACGATAGGAGTTGGGAAGTGGGAGGGTTATTGAAGGTTCGCAGGTGGGTCTCGGTTTCGTTAGGTTTACCAACAACTCGCCCCACGTGGAGATAGCGGTTATTAGTAGTTAGTAATAGTTACAATTTTTTATACTAGCAGAGTAGAGGAGGTGGATAGAGGAAGTAAGGGTCACAAGCTTTTCAGTCGTCACAAGCTCTATCAATCGTGGGGACACTAATGCGTAAAAAGCTACAATTTTTTTTTTCTTTGTTCCACCGGGAATCGAACCTGAGGTGACTTGATGGGCGAGAACGCTACCACCTGAGTCACCAGAGGGGAAAGAAAAAAGATTGGCGCAGAATGTGCATCTTGAAGAAAAAGAAATCAAACGATAAGAATAAAAGCGTAAAAATAAATTGATTGTCAAAAAAGCAAAAGTTACAAACTGCGTATGACAATAAACTAATTTACTCTCAAAATGGAAGCGAAAGCAAAGGGACGATCATCCCTTCAATTCCTATCAAGGGCGCTGAGACAGAGGCTAAGGATCTAACATATCAACACTCTTTACTCCTAACGATAAACGATAAACAAGATAGTTCGACACGTGTATATACCGACAAATATTGTATTCAATAAAACACGAAAAAGTCATTTGACAAGTACTTTGCATTATTAATTATCATTTGGAAAGTATTCAAAGTAAACATAAAGAAGTAGTTTAAAAAGATAATTCCAACTTCATCCATGTGCAGTCGGCGCGCGCCTGCGGCGAGTAAAGCGGAAGCGGGAGCGGGAGCGGAATTTGACTATAGCCCTTTCGTGTGCGTTGCCCTTCGTTGCAGGACGATGACCGCAGTGTGCTTCGTATGCAACCTGCCCATCCTGAGCCACCAGGTGGGGTTAGTGTGGCAAGGGGGCAACGGATGGGACGACTTCCTACGCGAACAGTTGGAGGAGTCGACGCTGAGAGCGCGTCTCGGAGGCGGAAGGAGGGATTCGGCTGCGCAGATCTCCTGCGTCAGTCCTCCGCCCACCGAAGCGCGAGAGACGAGCCCTCCACCACCTCCAGGGAGGTAAGTATGAGTCAAACAAGGAATACTCGTAGATGTAGTGTACAGTCGTGAAACGAGAACGGGTGGTGTAATGGTTAGCACCCCTGCTATCACAGCAGGAGTCCCGGGTTGGATTCCCGGCGTGTCGCTATTTTCATCCGAAACCGAAAGTTATCATTTATATATTCTCCGTGTGTACAGTACACGGAAGAAATATATAATAAACCGATTTACTCTAAAGGGAAGCAATTTAAAGAAAGTTTGGTGCGTGTAATAAAAGTAAAAAAAACCTAACCAACAAATTTGTTATTCAATAGAAAACAAAATCGAGCCATAAATTAATAATTAGGAAACTGTTTTATGCAAATCGACTTAATATAATTATTGTTAATATTAAAATATCTGTAACGTACTCAACTCAAGTCTTGTCTGATTACAGCGTTAGATGAAAACAATAGCAGCAGAATCTCGATCTCACGTACTTCAGGCGAATGCCGGTCCGCTACCTAACAATTCCCCTCTGAACTTAAATATTGAACATGAAATCATCTCATTCGAGAGGAATTCAGTAGATAAACAAATCATACTAAAATATTCTTCCTTGTATTTTAATCCTCAGTTGAACAATAATTATTTAGTTTTCAAAGCATGTAAAAATATTTTACAGCCATAAAACATTATTTCATCAATGAGAATAAAGCCGACACTTATAATTGAGAATCGTATTAAAGTGTTGTTTTGTGTTACTATGTTTTAACTAAAATATTCAAGAACAAAAAAAAAA
>NNCF01126083.1:1275956-1367052 GCA_002313205.1 Laupala kohalensis | reverse complement strand
AAAAAAAAAAAAAAAAAAAGTTTTTTTTTCTTTTTTAGTATCAAGATAATAAAAATCATATCAAACATTCTTAAACTATTACAATATATTCAAAATATCATTTCAATTTTTTTAAAGCATTAACAAACATTAATATTTTCTGAGCACAAACAATACAAGTTTATAGGTCATCAATTTTTCTTTGAATTTCTGGAATTTAGGAACATTTAACGATTTTGTAAACACATCAGCGATTTGGTCTGACGTTGGACAATATTCAAGAGAGAAGAGTCCTTCATCATATTTTGCTTTGGTAATGGTAACGTACGTCTGTGTTTACTACGCCTATTTACCACTCCATTTTTTATTACATCCATAACACTTTGGTCGTCAATCATTATTTTCGTGAGAATAGTTTTTCCAGTAATTCCCTCAATAAATGTTTTTACGAAGATGAGTTCTCGGCAACAATCGGTAGCTGAGATGTATTCGGCTTCAAAAGTCGAAGTTGCGACCACCTGTTGCTTCCACGTGCACCAGGTCAAGGGTCCACCGCAGTAATAAATCACGAAGCCAGTTGTGCTCCTGCGAGTTTTTGGATCATTGACGAAATCGGCATCGCAATACGCTACTAACTCTTCAGGTCCACTTTTAGAGAACTTTTTTCCAGCTTCAGTTGTTCCGCAGACGTAGATGACGGCTACGTACCAGCCAAAAACAAGAAGAAAATGGATCGGCTGCTGAAAATGTTGGAAAAATAATTTGAAATGACCTCGTATGAAAGCATAGGGTCTTCTTCAAGTTAGCGAGAACTTCTTTGTAGGATTTTCAACTTTACGACTGCACACACCAACTGAATACTTCAAGTCTGGGCGAGTTTTTGATGTTAGGTAAAGTAGTGATCTTACTGCTTCACGAAATGGGAATTTTATCACACTTTCTGTTTGGGCATTCGTCAAAGTTTCCTGATCGATAGGAGCTTTTGAAGGATTGCAATTGTTCATCCCATATTTTTCAATGACTTGCTCGGTATACGATTTTTGTGAGAGTCTGATGAAATTTCAATTCCGAGAAAACTTGACTGATTTTCATACGAGGTCATTTCAAATTATTTTTCCAACATTTTCAGCAGCCGATCCATTTTCTTCTTGTTTTTGGCTGGTACGTAGCCGTCATCTACGTGAATAGCAAGGATCAGGCTTTTGTCAGTGTTTGTAAAACTGACACTACTGCTCGGTTTTTTTAGGTATCAGTCCACTGTGTTTCAGAAAGGTCGTTAATCTTTTATTTCACTGAAGGGTAGCTTGTTTCAGTTCATAGAGAGATCTTCGCAGTCGATAAATTTTGTTTTCCTTCTTCAAGACCAGCAGGGAGGTTCATGAAGATTTCCTCTTCTAGATTGCCATGCAGAAATACAGTCTTAATGTCAAATTTTTCCCATGAAGTAATTTTCTCTGGCAGCAACAGCTACCATGGTTCCTAGAGCTGTAGTGCTTACAAAGGGACTGAATGTTTCAGTGTAATCAACACCTGAACGTTGTTCACAGCCAAGGACGACGAGATGGACTTTGTATTTTCCATCTATTGCTTAATATTTTATTCTTGCCAGCATTCTGGCGATCAACGACATTCCAAGTTTGTTTTTCTTCAAATATTGAACTTCTTCTACAATGGCTTTTTTCCATTTGTCTTTTTCAGACCCTTCTGTACCTTGTTGGTACGTCAGCAGAACATAGTCAGCAGAACAGACTGAGCTCTGTTGCGTCTCCCTTTTCCAAGTTCATGATTTTTATAGGTGGAGCAGCGCCTTCGTCCTCTGAAGATTCTTCAGCACTTTCTTCATCCGGGGGTTCTTCCGCGTCGCCGTCGCACAGTTCCAGATCACGCGTCAAGTTGTTAGAATCTTCTGATTCAGCCTCATCGGATGATTCAGACGCCATTTGTCGTGTGGTGTAGAAGGGAAGGGGATTGTTTTGTGGGCACTTTTGAAAGCACACCTACGACGTAGTTAGATTTTAAGTCCCTCAGGACTTATTTACCCCTAATCTATTTGATGAAAGGATGAGAGGGAGCAATAATAGGGGTTTTGTCCATTTCTGGCAACAGCAATTTATTCAGTCATGAAATACACTTACGTAGTTGTGCTATGGCAGCGACCTAGAGCTCCGGTAGAGGCAATGCTCTGCGCTGGTGACTCGCCCGTACAGTTCTGGTGGAGAATAACACCGGCGTGCTTCGCAGGTGCGGAGTGGTGGGCGGTCAGAGGCGAATTAGGAGATCGGGAGTGGTAGAGGGACTGGACCTGGAGCCGTGAGGCCTCCAGCACTCAAGGACTAGGTCTCGAGCAGAGGCCGATCAGACCTGTTCTGAACTCGGAAGGGTTTAGAGCTTGGAATCGAGCAGAGGCCGGTTAGGTCCGTTCTGAACTCTGGAGTGGCAGGTAAGGAGCGACAGAACGTATGCGGCGCAAAGCTACAACCGTTCTGCCCAGATGCCTTGAGCATCGGGCTTATATAGCCGTACTGAGCTGAGTCACCAGTTTGTGTCCGGCGCGATGTTCAAATGGCTACGCGAGTGCCGCTGCATGTATCTACGCGACACTGGTTTGCTTGGCGTCGGTGCAGACGTTACATTATGCAGATGAGAAGTTTTCAATTTTCAGGTTTTCCATGCCACGGCTGATTTTCCTAAGTTTTTCGAGATTCTTGAAACTCGGGCCAATTTTTGGTGCCACATTGTTGCGTCCCCTTTGTCCGCAGCTAAGAATGACTTTGTTCTGGCTCCAGAGTCAGTTTGACAATTTACAGACCTCCGTCATTTTTGTGGCCAGTCATTATGACTGTCCTTTTTAGTTATCACGACTGCGTCATTTTTAAATTGGACAGCCCCACCACAAGCGGTGATTTCATTGACGCTGACCAGGTTGGTAGATAGCTTTGGAATATAGAGTACGTCTGTCAGAATGCAGTCTTCGAAGTAGATGTCACCCTTCATCAACGCTATCATTTTTAATCCATCTTTGGCCTCTTCATTTTCAGAGGAAATTTCGATTTTATTCCTCAGAACTTTGGCGTTGTCATATGCGATGAGCATCTGGAATAAATTATCCATGTGACAACATGTTCATGGTCAGGAATGCAGTCCTTGAATCATTTTGGGCGAATTGTTTTACTTTTTTATCTTGCTTTGGCCTGAAAAAACAATTTTCCGATTGGTGATTAATTTTTTTGCAGTACTTGCAGACCTTTCCGTCCGATGACTTCTCAGGACAGTTTTTAGCGACATGGTTTGCGTCCTTCTTGCATTTAAAACAAATCAATCCTTTTTTATTGCCATCTTTGAACGCAACTTCGGGGGCAGACTGACTCTTATTCGGGTTATTGCTAACAGACGGGACGTCAGATTTTTTAGGTTACGGTCAGCTTTAGAGGTTAACTCTCATGACGACACGAAGTAGTTATATGCGCCGGGAAAGGCAGAAATGATTCGATGCACCAATTTCTCGTCTGTTATCACGTGATTTGCGTTTTTAACTGAACTAGATTTTGTAACTCCGCGACGTCTTTGGAAACGTTTTTAATTCGAAAGTTGAAGTATGTGCGCAACAACTTTCCTTTCAGTTGTTCAATATCACCTTGGTAGATAAGAATCTAGTTTTACATCTCCTGTGCTGTTGTACACGACATGATGTACTCAACAATCGAGGTTTACATCAACCGTCGAGACGACGTCGTTCCAATATCCAGTTGAAAACGCCACATCGTGAAACTACCGGAGTCTTCCAGCTTCTGTATATTTGACCAGTCGTCTTTCGACATTTTTACTTAAGTAAATTGACTGTTATATCGGATTTTGTTTCACGTTACCTAGACCGACAAACACGGCATGCAACGACACAGACAACCGGAGTTTTGTTTTTACTTTTCATTTCACACCAAGTAAATTGATCGCTTTGCACAGATTAAGCTGTGGATATATTTTGAGAATCCCAAAAAATCATGGGTAAACCCAGGCACACCATCCACATCAACCGCAAGATCGAACCGCTTTGGCAGGAAAACAATGCTGTTTGGTGGGACCAAGAAAGTGTGGTCTATTATAAGCTGTTACAATCTGATGAAATGGTTAATACCAAACGCTACCAAAAACAATTGATCGAGTTGAACCGCTTGCTACTCGCAAAACGACCAGAATATCGAAAAAGGCAACACATGATCATTTCCCTCCATACAATGCTCATCACATACTGCAAAACCGGTTCGTGATACGTTGGAACCACAAAACTGGGAAGTGCTACCCCATGCGGCTTACTCACCAGACTTGGCTCCTTCCGATTACCACTTGTTTGCATCGATTGGTCACGCACTTTCTGAGCAGCGCTTTTGATCGTTCGATATGCAAAAATGGATCGATGAATGGTTCGCGGCAAAAGGGGAAGGTTTTTATTGGCGTGGTATCCACAAATTACCCGAAAGATGAAGAAAAACGTGTAACTAGCAATGGATCATATTTTGAATAAACCATTTTTTATAATTCTTACGAATTTAAAGTGTTTTTGGAGAAAAAATCCGCATTTCATACCTGGTAGTAAAAAAACGACCGATATTGGTAGTGAAAAAATCTTAAGTGAAGTGACACCCTCATTGTCACATAAGTACACGATCACCCCCTATAAGGAATGAACATTCTTTGTGTTGGGGTGAGGAGTGAAATGTAAAAAATAATCGAGTGACCGATATTAGTGTTCAGATCGTAGTTCAATGCCGCTGAAATTATTAGTGACATTCTGAAAGACATCAAATTCTACAATCAGCCCGCATAAAACCCAGCATCCCTAGGGAAGGGAATGCCATGAGAAAAAAATCGACCATTACAGATACCAGACACGAGTCCTTAATTTGCTGCGTCGCTGAGTTGATACTGAAATCCCGATATCGTGCAAGTCATAATTCAGCCCTCAAGGAATAAAGAGTTCACTAGCACCCCTTGGATGGGGAGGGAGGTAAAAATGGGTTTTATGGATAAAAATTTTGAAATATAAAAAAATTAAAATCGAATCTCATCCATAGTTTTAGGGTTGATGAGATTTTAAAACTACTAATGCCGTTAAATTTAAGTTGAGATCACATAGGAACATGGTATCGCTAGAGCTGGAAGCAGAAAGGGCGACATTTAAAAGTAATGTAAAAGGACCAATATTAAGGTTGAGTCCATGGTTTTTATGTATTCCAAGATGAATATAAGTATTTCCAATGACATTATGTACCCCTCAGACCACATGAGATACACAACACCTTCAGAGGTGGGGATTGGAAAAAGTGAGACACGAAAAATTATCAAAAATGACTGCTAAGAAAGGATTTGACAAAAATTAACTCCACAGAGAGTGAAATAGGATATTGGTGTTATCTAAAACTTTTTTCTCAATTACATCAGTGAAAGTAAGGGGCAGACGAAACACATAAATACTATCGAACTTCTAACATAAGTGGATAACATTCTCACAGGATATCAAAGGGAATGAGAGAAAGAATAATGTTTCAGATATATTTCAAAATTCATGTGAGCAAAGCATAGTTATTATACATTTCTTTGATTTCTCGAAAAAATCTATAATTGAAGATTATGTATTTTTGTTTTGTTTTGGTAGTTTCCTCTCAATTTTGACTTTAAAATTATCAATGAAGATATTTTAATACATCTAATAATATTAGGAATAAAACACAAATTGTCTGACAATTTATGTCAAACATATAATCACCATTTTACAACCAGTTAAAGCACCAACATAAGAGATCAAAAAGGGGTTATATTTCTTCATTTTAGTAATAATATAGCAGATTGGTTTTGAAAAAAATGTGTGATCCATCATTAGATTTTGTATTATTTCACATAAAGTGATTCATATTTAATCTGTGTTATTACTAGTCAAGGTATTTAATATTAACCCTCCATTGGTGACGTGTGGTCTCACAGACCAGGTCCACCATTATTTGTCATTAAAAGATGCTTGAGAAAGCTGGAAATCCCTTTTCAGTAGCTGTCACAAAGACAGTTGGGAGTTGTGTAATACGAGCATAAAGTTATACCATTCCTACTTTTTATTTATAATTTATTTCAGTCCCCTAGACCATCATCACTACTCACCTATGGTTCGCCACGCTGATATCA
This sequence comes from Laupala kohalensis, assembly GCA_002313205.1. Classification (NCBI taxonomy): domain Eukaryota; kingdom Metazoa; phylum Arthropoda; class Insecta; order Orthoptera; family Trigonidiidae; genus Laupala; species Laupala kohalensis. The sequence goes on along the minus strand of NNCF01126083.1, from coordinate 1,360,902 downwards.
CGATTAATGTACCGAATAATTATTTATTAAAAAGTAAACTTACTGTTGTATTTATGTAATATGCATTGATTTATAATACTAATACCATTAATTATTATATATAATAATATATATTATTATTTTTATATATTATAATTTATTATATATCATAATAAATTTGTTCATACAAAAGAAAATATAAATATGTAAAAAATTATCATTAGTACTGAGTTTCTGTTATTAATTATACATGAGGATTGTGGATACAAAAATAGAAATTTTATTATTTAAAAAGTACTAATTAAACTTCCTTAAATATATCTAACATTCATTTAGTATACTTTTTGTTATTATTTATATATAAATATACAGGATTATTTCAAATGATGGACCCAATTTAGATGATTTTTATTAAATATAAATGTAATATCAACAATCTACATACCAATGGAAAGAAGAAGCTTGAAAGTTTACAAACACAAGCTGTAACTATTCAATGTATCCCACTCCTGCTGCACGACGAACATCAAAGTAGTATATGAACTCAACCCATACACGAAGAAGCATCTCTTGTATCACTGAGTTGACCTCAGTTGTGATACAGTTCCGCATGTCGGCCAGAGTTGTCATTAGAGGTGGAATGTGAACTTCCTCCTTTACAGAGCCCCAAAAGAAAAAGTCATATGGTGAGAGATCAGCAGATCTCTGGGGCCAGAAATTAAGAGCCAGGTCGCCATTTCCGATGTGACCTATGTATCATTGAGGAAGTGATTGATTCTAAATACTGTAAATCTCCAGCAGTTGTAAATAAAACTTTGTTTAGTATATATATTTTTTATCTTATACTAATAACATGAATTCAAAAATATTGAAGTATGGTAAAACCTTATTTTGAAGTACGGTAAAACAAGAAGTTTCTGAGAAAACTATTTTGCCTTTTTTGTTTGCATTTTCGTTTTGGTCAACTTTGGACCACAACAACAAGTGTAAGTTTACTCACTAGACACTCGTGAATTTGAGATAGGAGGAACAGCATCTATATAGGATCCAGATAGCTGTATCCAAATAATATAACTGCAGTTGTTAATAAATAAATTTATTGTCAAAAAACAGTACAAACTGCGTATGACCACGTGGAGGAAAAAAAACTAATTTACTCTCCGGAAGCAAGCAAGGGACCATACCATCAATTCCGATCAAGGGCTCTAAGGCAGAGGCGGATTCAAAAAAAAATTCAGCAAAAATTCCTAGATAAGATAAAAAGTTAGCTGCAAGTTATAATACTAATAAAATGTCAATATGTTTGTAATTTTAAGCAAAAAATTACATGTAAAAGTTATTATCGAACTATAGATTATTCTGAGTATAGTGTTTAAAAATTATAAGAATTGAAATAACACTAAATTCACGATTTATTGTTACAATAAACACGCCCCTAGACAAAGCCTAGAGAACCTGTATGATAAATCCGCCTCTACCAGAAGGAAAAACGGAGAAAAACCCGGGCCAGGATGGGGCTACAGAATTTATGTACACAACCGTGCCAAAGTTGAGTACACATAAAACTAAATTAATATGAGCCATAAGACAACACAATCATGCAAGAAAATAGTTTTTGAAATTGTTATAAGTTGTTTAAAAAGTACTACAGCAATGGCGTGATAAAGTACAAGAAGAATTTAACTTTTGTTAAAATCAATAAATTCTTTTACATTGTAGAAGCACTGATGCAGGAGGTAGATTTTAACCGCTGATTTGAACAGATTCAATTTCATAATATCTTTTATATTCTTGGGCAGGGAATTATATAGAACGATTCCCGAATGATAAGGTCCTTTTTGGCAAAGAGTGGTTGACACTCTAGGGCGATGAATATTACTACTATTGCGTGTATAGTGTTCGTGAACGAGACTGTTTCGTATAAAGAAAGGGTGGCACTTCAGTAATTCGGTCTTAACAAACACGACTGTTTCATAAATATAAATGCAGGGAAGTGTTAAGATATTTAATTCCTTGAATAAAGGTTTACAAGAGTTTCGGGGGTGAGATTTACAAATTATCCGAACTATCCTCTTCTGAATTCTGAAAGTTTGAATACTCTGACCGGAATTACCCCAGAAGGTAATGCCGTAACGTAAATGGGAGTAAACGTTTGCAAAATATACGCAACGGGAAATACGTGGACTAACTGCGTTAACTAAGATTCGGAATGCGTAACACAATTTGCTTAATTGGGAATTAAGATTGTCAATGTGACAATTCCATTTGAGGTTGTCTTGAATATGGAGACCTAAGAATTTTGTATTTGTAACAGTTTTTAATTGTGTTCCGTTTAAAGAAAGAGAAACCTGGGGTAAAGATTTTGTGATACTATTGTGAAATGACATAGACACTGTTTTGTCAGTGTTTACAATGAGACGATTTGCATGGAACCAAGTCGAAAGGTTAGACAAAACTTTTTGAGCATTGGCGTGTTTACATAGTAAATTAGTGTCATCAGCAAAAAGAATCATTTTGCAATCTGATGAGGAGGATGACATGTCGTTCACATACAATAAAAACAATATAGGGCCGAGAATTAAACTTTGGGGCACCCGCAAGTAAGTGGCTTTGTTTCTGAAAGACAACGCTCAAGTATTTTATTTTTAGTATAGGATATTTCTACTTGTTGATATCTATCTTTTAAATAAGAAGTTAGCCATTGATGTGGAAGTCCACGAATGCCTAAAGAATGCAATTTGGTAAGGAGAATTCCGTGATCGATGACATCGAATGCTTTGGATAAGTCAAGAAAAACACCCTGAGGATTTTCTCCACTGTCTAGAGATGTGGTAACATCGTTTAAGAAGGAAAATATGGCGCTTGTAGTGGAAAAGGATTTCCTAAAACCGTGTTGATCGTCAGAGAGAATGTTATTTTTTGATAAAAAATCTAGAAGACGCTTATAGAATAATTTTTCTCGGATTTTTGAGAAAGTGGGTAGTAGAGATATTGGTCGGTAATTTCCAATATTAAGTTTGTTTCCTTTCTTGTGTAAAGGTTTCACTTTAGCTCTCTTAAATATATTGGGAAACACCCCTTCCGATAAAGAACTATTAAAAATATTTACGAGTGGATTTAATATAGCGTGGGACGAAGATTTAACAATAAACTCAGGTATATCATCTATGCCTCGTGAAAATTTGTTTTTTAAGGAGCTGATGATTCCCATGACTTCACTGGCGTTAGTTTCGGAAGTGAACATAGAATTGGGTATGTGGGTGGATATAATTGGAGGACATTGATTTGGATATATTGAGTTCGTTATTTTACCAACTTCTGAGAAGTAAGAATTAAACAAACATGCGATGTCCTGAGGATTTGATACGATTTTGCCATCGANAATATATATATATATATATATATATATATATATGTATATTTGAAAGATAATATAGCCGCAGAGAGTGAACTTTTCATACACCACAGCTATTTAAACAGACATGGAAATGAAAAGCTACAAATTTTATCTTGCTGACACGCTGACATCATGGCCACGACTGGGACCCTTTGTCTTGTTATATAAATTTTTTTTTCCTTTCCCAAAAAACTAAATTAATTCTCAATTCTTTTTAGAAGTATATTTTTTCAATGAAGAGGTGAGTTAATTATTAATGCCATGTTTACTCAATACTCATTTTACTCAATAAATATGTCCTCATAGAGAAGAACCTATTAGCTTTTCTTTTTGCTTTGCAATATATCAAAAGAAAAACTGAAAAAAAAACACGTGCAAGGTCTCATAGACCGTTACCAGTATTGTTAAAATTATTCACATTACCTCGGCTTGATCTCCTCATGGTTCAGTAGATTACCTGTGTAGACCCATCCTATCCAGGTTTCCCAGTTTCTTCTCAGTAGCTAGGATCCCATTGGGAGTGTACTTTGCATTCTTCCGTACAGTAAAGTAGCTTGTTGTCACACACTTAGTCACATATAACTCATTTATAGTTGAACAGTTTGTTGAAAGATCATTACATAAATAAAAAGTCTTACCTTATTTATTTTCTCTTCAAATAGCTAATTTTTGTGCCAGTATAATGAATTTTCCGTTTTTCTCTCAAATACGTAACGTGAAAGTGCGTCTGTTTGTTTGGTACCTGATCACGACTAAACCGCTGAACCAATCGTGATGAAATTTGGCAAGGAGATAGTTCAGATGTCCAGGATGAACATAGGCTAACTTTTATGTTTAATTATGTTATGTTGAATGAAAATGGGACCGAGATTCGAACTCGGGACCTTGAGCTTAGCGCGCTCATGCCCTTACCGACTGCGCCATTCCGTTCGCCTCCCAACCTCATTGACCTTGCGAGACCCAAAGACCTCCGAGGTGGTCTCGTAGAGACTACGCTCCATATGAGGCGACTCCCTCGGGAGGCGAACAGGATGGACCAGTCGGTAAGTGCTAAGCTGAAAGTCCCCGAGTTCGAATCTCGGTCCCGTCTCCCATTTTTATTCAACGTAACATAATTAATGTTACCTGGTGGTGAGGTTCACCGCAATCTAAGATTTCTGAGTTTTATTTTTAAAATGTGTGACAAGAAAAATAGAAATGGTTTTTGACTTAACATGTCAATAAAATTGGGAAAAAAGTGAGTTATATTCGCTTATGGTACCTAAACGGTTAGGGATAGATAGCAACTATGAATGGCAATATTGTTTGCCTTGTCTTTAAAAAAAAAACTCCGCAACAGCATATGTCTATCTACAAAAATTAACCTAATTTATTGATAAAATGTTATTAAAAAAAGAAGTGTAAAAATACTTCAATTTATGAGTGTAATTTAAAAAGGAAAAAAGTAAATCATCATCAAATGTAATGGATTATTGGCTTTTTGCATTTAACAAAGATGAACAGCATAAATAATTCTTCAAATCATAAAATTTCACCAATAGTTTTAGATTTACAAGAACTTCAATGGAATGGTGCAGTCGCCTCGGAAGCAAAAATTTGACCAACACTGTTCCTGCGATATGGTGTAGTGATTCAAGTTTTGTATTAAATTTGTACTATTATTAATTTGAAAAATTAGGATGCTGTACATGTTTTTTAAAAAAAGTAAAAGCATTTTGATCATACAATATATAAAGATTTTTTTTCCTGAGTAAAAGAAGAGACATCTAAGAAAAATCCTGGGTAATGTCGGGTAATCAGCAATTTTTACTACAAATTAGTTGAATATGAAGTATATCTTTCATAAAAGTTTTTGAGAGACGCAAAAACTTGTTATCAAAATCTTCATTTCTACAATGCTTGTATTCTCTTCATCAATTTCATTGCACTCTAAAACTATTCTATCAAGTCATCATATCAATCCATTAGACATTAATATGCAAGTTGTGAGATAAGATATAACTATAAGTCATCCATTCCTTTTGTCATGTTTCTCAGTTTCACAGCTTGAGAAATTTCTCGAGAAAGGCAATAATATTTTTCATTAGTCTTAAAAATTCAACTAGAACACACCATAATGAATTTTTAAAAGGCGGGAGTTCAACTGGCCTACATTATCAGTTGACAGCAAAGGTAACTAATTAAACTGTATAAGAGGAGAATATGGCACAAAATTAGTTAGGGAGAGTGTGTAGGTATCAAAAATGATAAATATACATACAGAGAACATTACCCTGAAAGAATTAGGATCACCAAACTTACAAGACAGAAATGAAATCAGAAAAATCACTCATACGCGGGAGGAAGAAGCGAGAAGGACCACCCAATCTACATGGTCAGCACAACGGAAACACACCCACTCATTGCGCATGAAGGAATACTGGGCCAAAAGGAAGGCTAGAAAGTGTTGATTCCGCATGGTCCTAAGTGACCCATTTGCGAAGAACAACAACATTATCCCAAGTCACAACATACTTGTTAGATTTGACTGAATTGATGCTAATGGATGCTAACTCTTAGAAACATTTGAGCATACTTCTCACTGACATGCACAGAAGATAAAACTGGATCAATATGGGTTGACAATAGTGATTTACAAAGGAGAAAAGGTAGTGAAACCGAGGCTGGCATGATTTCTAATTGAGTTACAAATATGCTGGGAGACAAGTCAATAAAATTAAAATTATTCAAATGTGCAAATTGTTCCTTCTATGGTCTGGTGGGTATTGTTTACAGGCTTTGAAAGTAGAGGCTGGTGGTGGACACACAACCATGACAGGAGGTCCCAGGTTTGAGTCCTGATCCATTGCAATTATCACCATGCAATAGACTATGCAAACTCTCTTCCTCGAGTAGATACTCGGAAGTTGTGAGTTAGAAATCGTTCAAATGTGTTTTAGATTCGTACAATATGATGCAATATCACCACCTTGTTAAACCAAAAAGCCACTATACTGGCAAAAGCCCATTTAACACGTTGACTGTGTGAATCACAGATGCTTCACACTTGCTATAGTAGGTATGCTGCGTGAATAACAGATGCTTCACACGCTCCTTCTTTGAGGGGGTGTAGCTCAGCCCCGTTTCATGCTATAACGTTGAATTTATGTAGGTTAATACTCCCTGTCCTCCTGAACAAATACTATGTTTTAGTGTGTAGAATTTTTTTATGTGAAGCTTGTAATGCATATATTTCTGAATGTGAATTTTTTAAAATTTCATGTGATTTCCAAAAATATAGATTTACTGGAAATGAAATAATTTTTTTTTGTTTCAAGAATATATTTTTTCTCCCTTTCAATAGGATTTACAAGTACAGACATGAATAGAAGAACATGAAAGCTATTACAAGATGACTCATTTCAAGAAGGTATTATTGATATATTACATTCTATGAATTCTTCAATAAGGTACAAAATGTATTTGCTAGTCAACAGGCCGAACTCAAGAATAGTCACTGCAACAAAGGTCAACTAATTGTTGTGAGTTCTGAGAAATGTCAGAGTTGCACTGTCAAGGACACTTGCACTGTGTGATACGAGAACATTGTTTTGCTTGCAGGGCCGCGTGGTGCAAGGGTGATTCATGCTTCTAATTTATTGAAAACAGACAAAAATAATATCAACAAAAAACATCTTTCACTATTTCACACCCATTCAAGTGCAAAAAAAAAAAATGATTTGGCCCGGGAGCAAGAAAAAATCTTTAGTATTGCGACAATCAACGTGTTAAAAATCCAGCTTCTCTCGAGTACATAACAATTGTTATTGGTAATTTGATAACAATTTAATTCAGTAGAGAAACTGATTTGACTTGACATGTGGGAAACAGGAACTATGAAGCAAAACAATATTAATTCCAGAAATCCAGTTTATTATTTTAAAATAGCAGAAGACATTGTATCTGTTCCATCCAGTCCCTGATCTGTTTGTTCATAAAATTCAAAATGGAACCAACACATTCACAAGTTTTACATGGAAATAAAAGAAAACTTGAAAGTAGGAGTGCTTTTTAATTTTTTTCCACTTAAATTAATATTTGAGAATTTACTGTAACATATCACGCTCAATGAAACCCTACAGCCAGCTGCAAAAGAACTATCACATGATATAATTTTTTAACATAGTATTTTTTGGATACACTGAACTGTATGCATCTCATACAGCTAACACGGGGTTGGAGAGGTAGAAATTTGATTTGAAATAGCATTACACACATATATAGATATAGATATATATACTTTTCATGCAGACATTTTGTTCAGCAACAGCAAAAAGAACCAGCACAGAGCATGGTAATATTTAAAGAAACATTCATTGTAGGCCAATATTTGACATTACATATGAAAATCAGATAAATGCAAACAGAGGTTGAAGTGACAAGGCAGAATAGTTCCTGCAGCACATGCTATGAGAGCTGGTGCATCGATTCTTTCAGACAATTCCACAATGCTCTGTTAAGGCACTAGGACACTAAAAAGATTGCATATTCATTCCTGCACCCAGCCCATAGCTGCTCTGTTGAGTTTCAGGTATGGTGCTGATATACTTCTTCCCACAAACTAATCTTACTTCTCCAATGCTTCTAACATACAATCACATTTACTTAAGCCTGAATTAATACCACTAGTAGCAAAAAAAACTAAAGATACAACAAGTAATTTTATAATTTAACAACCTAAATATTCACAATTGGAAGAACTCAATCTACAAACTCAAATATACTATCGCCCACAAATTCAATACATTCCTACTACAATGCTTCTCAGCTTAACTAAAAAAGTTATAATAAAAATAGGCTGAAAGCAAATATAAGTATCAACAGATGATTGAGTCTTATAATACACGGTTTACCCTCGCTGATAAACTTACATCCACAATATGCATTAGCTGGCAGAACCATGAAACAAGCTGTCAGAACTAAAAATAAATTACAACATGAAAAAACTGTCTCAAAATTTAACAAAACGTGTATACCACTTGGAATATCTTCTATTATCATGGTTTTGTAATAAAAAAAATCTCCTGGCGAGAAAAAAAGTACAACAAGTGTAAGTTTTTCATAATCTGTCATACAATTAAATTTACAACTTGCCTAGTGGCACTGTTCTCCTTCCAGTAATCAGTATTTCTGTTCAAATATTCAACACACTTGAAGGACAAGAGTGTGTTATCTGACAACTTATTATAATAAAACCTATCTTCCAAAGAGGAAGTATGCAATTAAGACTAAAATTTTTTTAGCTCGTTCTCTTTCCAGCTGTTTTGCTCCAATAAGTCTGCTCAGACAAAGGGTTACGGTAACTTTATAAATTTTTACTTCTCTCCAGACAAATCTTAAATAGAGACCAGTCAGATTTTTTTGATTCTTTTACAGCCAATAGGATAGATGGTATAATTTTGCTAACCACATAGTAATATCCAAATAGTTAAAAACTTACAACTAAATGAAATATTAAAGCTAAATGTTCCTTGTAATGAAGGGATGACTGCAACAAATTACAAATCCCAAAACAATACAAGTAATTAGTAGAATCATCTTCACTGGTCCAAGTCATTTCCAAGAAGACAACTGGTTTGCTTCACATACAATTGATGTAATGCCTACTGCAGACAGCATACATTCCTATGACCATTTTTCAGCTTAAGGCGTGACTTCGGACGGTATTTCTCTAAATAGGCAAGCTGCTTGGCATTTATGGCACCTCGACGCTTCCTGGAAAAGAAAGTTGTTTTTTTTTTAAATTAAGAAATCATTAAGACAAATATATTAAAAAAGACCATAATTCTGGTTATTAAGGCCAAATAAGACATGCTGGGTAACAATAATTTAACTGATAACAAATATTTACTCTGATTTCACTTTTAAAAAAAAACTCATACTAGGATATACTTAAAAGTAAAAAAACATTATCATTTATGTTCTGTGATAAGAAGCATGTCAATGATATTGTATTAATTCAACCAATACATATAATTTCTTTATGTACGAGTAAGTATACTTTTTCCACAAAATTTAGAGGATACTAATTTACAAATCTTATAACAAATATATTGTTAAGTTGACATAGTTAAAGCAGCAGAAAAATACAGAATAGTAAATTAGAAGGTAAAATAACACATCAGCTACATGAGGCAGGGTAATTTCTATTCTAATGTTGGGTTCACCAAGTACCTTCCTGGTTGATTTTGAAGGTGCGTTCGATTCTTTACAATGGGATATTGTCTTAAAGGAATTAGACAAACAGCATGGAACAAATATTATTGAGAAATTTACACGGTCCTATTTACAGGATTGCCATGTGTTGTTACAGAAGGGAGCCACTCAGGACCACTACAGTGGATTAAACTTAAATACCGTATTGGAAAGAATAGAAAAGACAGAAATGATGGCAATTTCTTATGCAGACAACGTAGCCTTGTTGATAGAGGGCAATAGCAGAAGGGATATTGAGCAGAAATGTGCAACAAACTTGGCACTATTCGCAAAAGATAGTAGCAAGGTGGGGCTGACAATATAACAATTTAAGACAGAAGGGATAGTTTTCTGATCGACAACTAAGACAAAAACAAGATGAAATCCAATAATATACTTCCCTATATGGTGGGTGAAAATAAAGAACACTTAAATACTTGGGTGTACAAATAGATGAAAGACTGACATTCACAGCCCGTACTGAATATATAATACAGAAGGTAAAAATAATTCTTTACAATTTAATGAGAATAGGTGTCAACAAGGACAAAATAGGGAAACGACAACTTACAAATATACCGAGGAGTCTTAGTGCCATTAATAACATATTGCAGCTCAGTATGGCATGACAAGAAAATTAAGACGTGCAGAATGACGACTGAACCACATAGAGAGATTTAGCTTGCACTCGTGCAGTGGGCTATACCGAAGTGTTTCGACAGCAGCACTACAGGTACTCATGGGAATATATCCAGAGATAGATAGACATATTACAATATACAATTAGACAAGGAGAAAAGATAAGAATAGGAGAAAAAGATTAATGGGAGCAACAAAAGGATCGAAAAGAACAATCAGTCAAGAATTGGTAGCATGTTGGAATATAAGATGGATTAAAATAAAGAAAGGAAGAGGTACAAATGCATTCATAAAGGACATGAATTACAGCTATAAGAAGTGGTTCAACCCGTCAAGACAACTATTAGAAATCATAACTGAACATGGTGACTTTAATGATTATTGGAAGAGAAATATGAGGAAAACTGACATGTGAATGCACACAAAATGATGAAACTGTCATACATATACTTTTTGAAAGTACACTCACAGGACAAGAACGAGGAATATGGCTGAATCACCTCAAATGACAAGGGAGTATGGAGAATAGATTACGTGACACAATTTATCATTACAAAAGAACAATGCACTGATTTCGAGGAATATATAACATTAATCTTGACACTACAGAAAACAAAGGATACTAGATAAGTTCCATACCTCCTTGTGGTGGAGACGGAAACAAGGCAAATAATGATGAAACTACTAGCAGGAAATAATGCTAGTGGTAAAGATGGAACAGCTTGTTACTGGGCAAAGGACAGTAATGATAACAGAGAAAAAGAAAATAAAAGACTGAAGACAAGATATATAAACATAAGATATATAGGAAAGAAGAAGAAAAAATAACAAATTAACAGAAGTAAATTAAGAATTCGAGAATGTGATAGAACGATAGAGGAATAAAATCCGGGTAGTGGCCAGATGGCTGAGAAACTGGATAAAAACAAACAGAAAAAAAAATCTCTACCGTGGAAAGAAGGTGAATGTCACAAACCTTGTTCTTTTTCTATACACATGTGTCTCTTGCATGACATTTAACTACAAAATATCTGGGTTTGCTCGAATAGCTCACAAAATGATCTTATGACAAAATATATTTCACAAAGGAAATCATCCATGGTTTACTTACTCAGTTACACTGCTATGTAACCATGAATATAACAAATGATAGTTCCATACGTAACCATTTTGCTAATTTGGTTACTGCGCAGTCTATGTTGCTCATATAAGATGTTTTTTGTGTGTGTCCGGGTTTAAGGAGTAATTCTGAAATTTTATGCAATTGATACTCCGTATTTTCACGGTAGAACACATACTGTGAGTAAATAGAAAATAATAACCATTTGTCTTAAATTGTGCTTTCCTCTTTTATTCACTCATTTGTAAGCAAATGAAAATTATCTATTCATTGTAACCCACAATATACCCTATTTATAATGTTAGACATTACTATTAAACATATTTATTTATGAGAAGTGTTGACTTCTCATGGTGAAGAAAGTATTTGCCATCCCTACAACACCGATCAGTGGTGAACAGTCTACAGTTAAAAGAAGGTATTTTGCCTCTGATTGGTAATAATTTATTCTTGAGGTCTTTACTTTCCGATTAATCATAGGTATAAGGAAAGTATAATGAATGTCCAAAAAATAAATCGAAATCTCTTCAGGTCTTTACAATAATGGTGTGAATGTGATAGATTTTTGTTTATTCTATATCACACAAAATAATCAACATATTCAAACCAAACTTTAATTTGGTTTGAGTACATTTGGAATAGGGACCCATTTCTTCAGACTCTTTGCACACTCTTTGCACACTCTTTTTGTTGCTGTAGGCACGTGGGTGTTTACTCATGTCAGCAGAATGATATTTTCGCACGCTGCATTCAATTTAAAGTGTTGTTACTATGTTACACCAAAAGTAGTCTTGTCAAATTCAAATGAATATTGTTTATTTCATAATGTTTCAGCCTTGAAAATATTAAGTGCGGTAATTTAATTACCTTTTTAATAATAAGATAAAAGTTCGTCAAAATTTGTTCGTCGTATAGGTCTCAAAGTCTCATATATACGTGTGAGGTCAGAGTTCGATTCCCCACCGAGAAAATTATATTTTCATTTTTGTTAACATGATCTGCCTCATTATACTTATGTTTAACATATTTATTGTTACTATTAAAAAACCACTTTTTGAATTAAAGAACAAATTTTAAGTCAGTTGCATCGAAAAAAGCCAGTTCAATCAGCTTAATGTGCTGTTGGGGGTGAATCTGAGTTTTCGGATTCTGAACTATTATATAATTATTTGTTTGATTGTTACAAAAAAAATTTCTTTAAGACTGAAAGAACATTTGATATGGAGACTGGTATGAACTGAAAGAAAAATTCTTGCAGTTAAGCAGCAAACTTAAACAGTTTTATTCACATTTTAGTTACTTAGCAGCTTTTTATTAATAGTAAAAATGTAAAAAAGGGATAAATATATAATAGACTTATAACATGATCGACAAATAAACAACACCAACAGGGATTTGAACGCCGGACCTTGTGTGTATAAAGCTCATATGTTAACTGCTGGACCATCTGACACTAACTACGAGAGGGAAATATTTGGTTTATTAATGACGTTAGTACTAAACGTGTTAAAATTGTTCTACAAAGAAAAAAGACCATGTTATATCATACTTTCATCCCAAAATACATCTAATCTGTGAACTTCATTAAAATCGTTCGAGCCGTTCGAGAATTTTTTTGACAAACACACAGGTACATAGATACAATTATTGCTCGCTTCATATTATAGGATACAGGTCAATGACCTGTATCAAATGGTGGAAAATGCTACAATAAAAAGGTTGATGTTACGGATCATTTCAATTGATAAGTGACAATCCGCGCACACAATCTTCACCTTCTCTTTCCAAAATACTATTCAATCTATTCATTTAAAACTTGCCTCCGGATGAAATCTACAGCATCTTCATACTTCATGCCAAGCTCAATAAGGGCTAAGGCAACCATTACAGGAGCCCTACCCAAGCCAGCTACACAGTGCACTGCAACACAGGAGTCTGGAGACTCACGGAATCTGTTTTTCAGCAGCTCAAACCACTCCTCCACAACCTGCGCCAAAAATTTCACTAATTAACACTTTCACAACCAAATATATTTAATAACTCTGATCTGCAATGAACAAAGATGCATAGACTACTCTGCACTATAGGTAGAATAACTCAAATATCGCACTACTCTTTCAGATTGTTGTCCATTTCCAAGTAAGAATATTTTACTGAAATTTCCTTGGTCATTATGTATCTGTTTGAACATTTTGAACATTTCAATAGAAACACAGATAGAACATTTCAATAGGAGTATCAACTTCGTGTTACATTTCAGACTGCTAATTCTAAATCTGTCTTGTGGTTTAAATAACAGTGCAGACTCTGGGAACTCAGGGAACCAAGTACTCGAGGAAATAAAGAAACATCAAAATTAGTAAGGGAAAATTATAGTGTAGCAGGTCAAGAGTACCAGTTCCCATAATACAAGACAAATACAGGATTTGAGCAATTAAGTAAGGACACAATGTACACACAATTCCATCATTAACCTAGATGCAATGCACAACACTGGTTCAAGGATACATAAAGTGATGTCAGCAGTGTAATATAGGCATAAAAACTAAAAATGTAATTTTAGTATTTTCGTGAGATGTATTTTTCAGTAACATTCATCTAGTTCCAACTATTGACACATCAATTAGCATTATTAGGACAGTAAAACAGCTCAAAGGTGATGTTTATGGGGAATTAGCATCCCTGCACCACACAAAAAAAGTTATTTATGAATTTACCAATTTCTATAAACAATTTTAACTAATATGCCTTATCATGAAATATTAGTCAAAATTATGAAACCAACCATTCTTTCATCAGATGTAGAGTAGTATAACCAAATTCATCTGGATGTTTTATTATCAACATTTATTTTTTCATTTACAATTTTGCTCTGCAGCTTATGATAAGTTTTAAACATAGTAATTTAGGTGTGATTAAATACTGCAAAAAAAGTCAATTATATCAATAAATATATTGTTCTTGGGATTTAATATTATAAATGGTAATATAAATTTATATACTATTTCAACTTGAGAAGGTATAGTTGCAATGGTCCATGGAGAGTGCACATGGGCTATATGTGTTTTACATGCTGTATAAACATGCTCAATTATACCGAATATCTGGTAAATGTTCACTGTAGAGCTCATTGTTGTAAGATTTATTTTCCAAATGCAGATTTTTGCTTATCTGGATTATCTAGGTTCTAGTGTGTGTGTTTGTGCATGTGAACTGAACTTGCAGTCACACCCGAAGGTGTGAATTATCTCTTCCCGATCTCTCCACACAATTTCATGTTCTTTGATAGATATCTCCACAGAAACAGTCCCCTTTCCTCCCTTTAACTTTGAGACTCCTATGTTCAATGAAGGGCAGAGGGCTCACATAGTGCTATGAGGAAAAAAGTGTAAATTAAAAATGTTAAAGGTTCGTCTCGACCAGTTTCGTTCTCTCAAACATATAAAAATATACAGATGAAGATTTGTTTGTATGAAAACCATATTACACTTTACACAATATGAGCAAATATGCATTGATTATCAAATCTCACTCCGACAGGTAACCATATTGAAATTTGTATAATAAAGAATCTTAGCTTCACGTAAGAGATTCTTCCCTAGTCAAAGTATATTAAATAATAGGATCGAATGGAAGATCCAATTACAGTTGAAATTAGGCATTCTATTGAATGATCAGACAAAGATTAAATCCGCCTCTGTCTTACGGCCCTTTATCAGAACTGATCGGATGGTCCTTTGCTTGCTTCCAGGGAGTAATTAGTTTATTGTTCTTCATGCACTGTACGTCAAAAAAGAAATTACAAACACTGAAACACAGAAAATGTTTGGTGTAAAGAAATGTAAGCCATTGTTGATCCATTGCGGATCCACCTGCACAACTTTCACTTCAGCTTGACCTCTGTTCACACTATTTCACTTATATGTAGTGTATAATCTATTTGCAAAAATATTCGATGAATTAGTTAATGGTAAATTTTGAACTATTTTTGCACGACCATGATTATGAAAAAGCAGTTTCATAGCAGGGAAATTACAATTTTTTTTTTCTGATTAAAAAAATAGTATTAGCAAATCATGTCAGCAGTAGCGCCGACTGATTACTTTAAAGGTAGTTCATTTTTTAAATATAAAGATATGATACTGCTATGATAATGGAGTGTCTAAAGACCATACCAACTGCACAGTCTTTTCCACATGCTGCAAAGGGCCTGGTGGGAAACGTCAAAGTAGGGTTAATTTAATTCAACTCTTATGTAACACTGTATGTAAGATAATAGTAACAAAACTTTTATTGCACAGAAGATCAGCCTTAAAACTCCATCAGTAAAGTTTGGCAGTTTAGTGCGATAAATGTAATTTCTCTACACAATGCCTCTCTAATATGGAGATACTTTCACGCTTCCATTGTTCTACGTGGGTTCATAGAACCAAGCCACGTTACCCATCAGAGCAGAAACAAAGAGCAAGCCTGAAAGTTAGGGGTCTTTGTCAAAACATTGTCGGTGAGGAAGTAGAGCGGTATTCAGAAGTTAAACAATATTATTGAGAAAAGTTTCAATGTTTGGGTGATGAAAATGAGAAATCTATGAGAACCCCAGAATACTTTTCTAGCAAATAAGGTTCTCAGGAAAATCAGGGAAGTTTCTCCAGTTAAAGAAAATAGTCCCAAAAACATTCTTAAAAGTTTAAGTAAAATAGATTTTTTTTGAAGATAACTCTGTCTTTGCAGAATGGTGATGCTTTCATTGACTGAGAAAGAAAATCAAAAAGGAAGACAAACAATAGATCCCATTAATGTTCAAATAGATCAGATAAACTGACATTGTACAAGTTTTCAAAACTTGCATTTGCATTTTCAGTGCATCTGAGTTTTAGGAGTTTGTAACCCTCGCATACAAGTATTGTAAAACAAAATGGGTCCATTCAAGGTATTTCTTTCGAAATAATTTTTTGTTGTAATGAATTGAGACAATTCTGGGGCCGCAGCAGAAATTCAATTCACTTGTCAAGACTACCATAACAATAACAAACAACTCTACAATATCCGCAAGTGTCTCCTGTATATAAAAAAAGCACATGGTTTTCGTTAAAGCACAATGTGAGTAAGCAATTCATTGAGTATGGTCGTTGCTAAGGGAGGCAGGCAGGTGGAAGGTCTGTTTCTGTCGACATGTAAATAATTTTATTAAATTCATGGTAGGGGAATTTACAATAAACTTGAATAACGCTAGCATAATTTCCGTATTTCTTTGTAAATACTAATGTTTATTGTTAATGCTTAAAGATTCATCCTATTCCTAACTACTAATATTTCACTGATCAAACTTTGTGAAATTGTGTGAAATGGCCCAGAAGAGATCTATTTTCGCTCCTGGGCGAATCTGGTGGAGTTCAACTACTTTACTAATATTTTGTTGCTGTAGAATTGGACTTCATCCATTAAAACAGTAAGTTGGGGTGGGTCCTTAAGCCAAGCTGGTAGCAATATTTAGTCCCAACTAAGAATTTCCGTGTCAGGTGGAATGTTTGTAAAAAAAACTCATTTCTAGATTTGCGGCAATACAATGCTGATTGATGATGATGATGATAATAATAATAAAATAATAATAGATGTGTCTTTCAATAAATAAATCTAATACACCAATGAAACAACTGAAAGGAGAGGGGGCAATTTATAAGAAAAGAGACAAAATCTTTGTTCCCCGAGTTCTTGAAAATTACGATTCACCTAGCTACCAACACTATCACATTTTACAAATGATGTATAGAATAGACAAGTACAAAAATTTTCTGGCCTTGTGGGTCAATTAAAAAAGTTATAGAACAGACAGTAACTGGAGATTACAGTAGCCTTCAGACCATGTTTCATATACATGTTAATTTATGTAGTAAAAATATTAAGTTACAGTTCCTAATACTCAATTATATATTGGAACGTTCGCATTAATTGAGGAGTATGAAACAAAAACAATTTATCCCAAAGAACTTGTCCACTGACTAAGAACCAAATTGAACACATTTTTTTACCCATGACATTGAACTTCCGAAGTGACAGTAGATTAACAGAAGAATATAGTATACTGCGAGCAAAGATAAAAGATATGCAATGAAAGACCTGACATTTTTTTTCTCACTCCTCAAAAATTTATATCTGACACTAATTCTTTTTATAAATCCCTCCATTTAAATCTCACAAATAACCATTCTTGAAAAGTTACAAATGGTTATGAAATTGACAAGTGCTAGATGTCACCTGAATAATTAACATTAGAATATTGTTCAAGTATATAACATTCAAGAAAATTTTAATATATTGTAACCTATAAAATGTTGCACGTTATTTACTCCACAATCACATTTGTCTTTGAGATTATGTTCAAAATTTCTCAATTGTATTGTTTCTCCTCTCTATTTTGCAGCCCATTCACAGATTTGAAGCCCATCTACAGAATACACAAAGTAAACTAGTGAAATTAATAAGAAAGCAGGAAATAAATTTCGTTATCAGAACAACAATATAAATGTAACTAACCTGTCCAGGCGGAGGGGTACCGTCGTCGAATTCCAAATCAGTCACGCGAATTCCTTCATTTTGCAATTCCTCTATTTGGTAACTGGGTTCACAGACTCGGACAACATCTTTCACCTTGTGTTTCTTCAGTTCCTGTGGTAGAAAATCCAATTAGACATGAGACATTGTTATATTTTGAAAGAAAAAAAATTGTAGAGCTAAGAGACAATGCAAACTTGCCTGGATATAGTTGTGGATGGTTTGGTCAGTGGGGCGGTCCGTAATGAGGAATTTCATGTTCTTGTACTCAATCTCACAGGGTGCTGGTCGAATGTCCTTGAGCCTCATGTTGCTGGAAGTCATTGACATTTCACAGAAAAGATTGACTTCAGAGGATTACAAAATCTCTTGAACACTGATGATACACAGGCAGAAAATAATTATTTATAAAATTAAAGTCTTCTTTTTCTTCAACAACTGAAAAGTCTGACTGATGCACTTAAACTCATTTACAAAAATATGTTGAATGTGTGCACTTCAGATTGCCATATACCATCCATCTCTCAGCAAACCAAAATGAACACAAACAAAATATCTTTCAGAACAAAAGTCTATTCAAAACAGAGAAAATCAGAGATAGAAAATAAAATCAGATCTTGTATTATTTAAAGTTCTAATAATTTATTTTTCCATGAGGTTTCAATTAGTCCTGTTCTTTCTTGATATGCAAGAATGTAGGCAGAGCAAGTGAACTAGTAGAAAAAAAAGAAAACAAAACGAGAAATTAGACTGTCTATCAGTGTACACACACTTCAGCACATCAAAGGATTAGAATTCACCAGGGATGCCAGTTGAGGTATTCAACAAACTGGGTAACTGGAATCTATATTTTTTTGTTAAGCCTATCTTACGAAATGGGAACTAATCTCCAACTATCACACACATAGAAACAGCAACAGTCTCTTATACCACACCAATAACAAAAAATATATATATATATATATGTATCATATAATCAAGATATGCGCGTGTACATACACACTCACAATTTCACATATTTTAATTTATTTCCTTGAAACAAAACTCGCACCGAATCTGGCAACCTGATGGGCCCGGAAAATAATCCACACTCTGTTCAGCTGTCACCTACGTCCTGATACCACAAGTCCTCTGACCCGATGGAGCCCTTGCCTTGCTTTTCTGCCAATTAAATTTATGCTTTTCTCACGTTTTCCTCGCCCTCTTCCTGCAGCTCTGCTGTGCCCACAGTCAAGTTGGATCCAAAATCCAAAATCAACACCAACTTCAGCCCATTGAAATGAGAAACAAAGGTGAGTTGTTTTCCAACGGGGCTCACCAGATAGCACTGCCGGTGCGGTTTCTTATGATGGTTGGTGTTAAGTGTGTATGGAATGGTGCAGTGAAGGTCTGACTGGCCGCTTCTCTCCACCCGCAAGGTCTTTGCTTTATGCAGCCACTTTATTTGTGCTGAGCCTGGCAGTATTCTCCGCTATCCAACTGGAACTCCATGTATGTGAGTACAATCTCACCGTGGAACTGAAACAAACAAGAATGACATTTAGTTTCCTTGCGTAAATAACTGGATGAAAATAAATAAATCTAACATACAAACAAATAATCGTCGAAGGAATTAACACACACATTCACCGAGCTTCAAGACTAAGTTCCCTCATCCGTGAAGTCAGGAAGATCTCATCGAGTTATCAGTAAAAGACACCTTAACATCGCACGTGTTGAGGGAACGACTGGTCGTCTCCTACTGGAAGACGAGCCCCCAGTCAGCTGACTTCCTCGTGGGCCGTACAACGGCACGTTTACGTCTACGGCGACACCAGACAAGTCTGCTGGGCGCCTGTCTGCGACCTCCCATGGCGGTTCTCGCTTCGTGGCAGAGAGAACTCATCGGCGGCGCCAACACAGACACGTGGAGAAATGGCTCATTTACCGATCTCATGTCAACATTAATTTCATGTGACCATTAGTTTCCCCCGACTCCTCATATCCGTTCAATATACCCGAGAATCAATTAAATGCACCGCAGAGGATGACACTTCCGGAAATATTCCATTACAAGAATTATTTTTATTGCCATATTATTGCAAAACGTATTATCTTTAGAGATGATGGCTGAAGTACGCACATTTTTACAGCATTTCTGAATAACTAGGATGAGAACGCTATTGAGCTAAGTATAACGGGTTGCATCTCAAGAAAGTTTAGACCTCATCAGCCAGCGGTTTTTCCGTTCTCTTATGAAAATAAAGAATAAGCATACTAATGAACTTTTCACATATATCCCATTATACCACTAACATTTGTAAGACATCATTGGCGATTTAGAAAGAATGGTTGTAGAAAAATCACAAAATTCACGCGAGCAAACTACTGGGTACTTAATTGTTATATCATCGATGTCATGAAAAAAAAGAGCTCTGTACGAAATGTTGAATTTGCCCTTGCACCGACGATATGACCCTGTTAAGTTAAATCTGTACCATTTCAACCGTCAACTTAGAGGACTTTCCGTTTCATTTGTATCGCCAGCAAAATCAAATTTTAAATTATGTCCTTAATCAATTGCCATTATTAATAAATTTAAGTGTTATGCTTTGCATCCTAGTCTCATGAAGGGTTGGCGTGCCTTTTCTGAAGAGTACACTTACAATCTAACTAGGACGTATCTCATCGTATCAGGGGCATTACAATAGTAAAAAAAAATAACAGAACAAAAATGTTGCTAAAGCGAGAACGGCGAAAGTTAACGATGCGTATCTGTTTCATGCAAGCTAAGGATTAATAATAGTTTACTAAGCAGAGTATATTTTTACATTATGCTTTCTCTAAGATGGAAAGAAGTTTTGATATTTTAAAATTAAATAAATGTCTACAACAATATTTGAAAAATTAAGCAAACTTTCAACTTCACGTATGAAGCAAAAACGCAGCGTCGCCAGGGAGCTTGAAAACGTCTCTTCTCAGTCGTTTCTAATGTAGAGTGATCTCTCCCAAAACATGCCACACTTCTTCCTGCCTCTCCTGACAACTCCCTAGATCAATGGATTGCTATTACCCACTTTAGAGCCTTCACGTGTGAATTTCCCATTGAATGACTTCAACAATTTAAAAATATTGTACGCCACTTCTAGGCAGTTTCACACTATTTTACTAATCTAAACATCCATCCAGAGGTACATCTTCGTACACCGAACAACCCACCGTTCATCTTTTTATGCCATTTGCGAAATATTTTGCGCAGTTTGTATGATCTTGTAGCTAGATATCTGACGCTTGATCAAGCAAACACAAGGTTACACATCGTTTACGGATGCAGATCTTCGCGCGCGGAAGACTTACCGCACGAAGTAACTCCCCTTTCACAGAACCTGCTCGTTACATACACCAGAAGCTGCCTAAGTGCATTTTCCCAGAGCCTCCCTACGTGTCATGTTTAGCCAAACCGTACCGGGGATAGGAGACATAACAGGGAGGAAGGCGCAATATGAATTGACACATTCCCAGCGCGGGACTCACAGTTCTTCTCATTTTGAAACAATTCATGAAAAATATTTTGTGTTAATCAGATTATTTACATACCGCTATTTGTTTTTAAAACTTAATTCTTTTTGAAAATTGGCATAGTCAGTAAACGCTCCAATGACTAATGTCAAAAAGCAATCTAAATGGTGAATGTCCGAGATTCTTTACCTGGCAATAAAGAAAAATAAAAATGCACAAGAAGAATAAAGTGTGTCACCGTAGAACTACACATCTGCTGAAAATTTAACACGCACTTAACTCAAAATAGACTGCATAATTCAAAAGACTATGCAAAGATCGTTAATTCCAAATAAAGCGAAGAGAGAAAATTATATTTTCAGCTATAAATTAGAAGGCACAGTGACTCAATACCTCTTGTGGCAGGAATATGAGCAGGTGCCAAAATAGAGGAAATTTTTGGGGAAATCAACTAATTGCCAGCTATGAAAAGCGTCTGCACAATATATGAACTAGGCGCTTTTTATATGACACTTTATTTTATTTATATAAAGCGTATCTTACTAATTGTATGTGAAGTTATGGTACATGGTAGTGAGAGTGCTATTTACATACAATGAATCCAGTTTTTTTTCACACGCTCTCTTTTGTGATGACATAAGCAACCCCTCAAAATATTATAAAAAGAAATAGTGACATTTCGAAAATTTATATTTCTGAATGATAATATAGCTATTTGTATATTGCAGACCGCTTAAATCGTATACATCGTCAAAGTTTACTAGCTATTTTTTTTGTTAAATAGCAAGACAATTAAAATGACTTTCATTCTTTGACTGAACGATGGGGGTTGAAAAATAAAATATTTTTTAAGGTCCTCAATATAAGTATTTAATGACAAAATATGTTACACGTCCGGGGGCATTTTCACCTATTTTATCCTACTTCTACGGTATTGGAATTTGAAAAAAAAATTAAATCAAGTTTTATATATATTGTTATTTTACCTTCTCGTATTTATCCTATTCATTGTTAACACACAAGTTAGCTGATTAAGCAGCTTACCTCACCTAGTAAGTGATTACATTTCTTTAGCAAGAACTTTTTCGAAATGAAATTTAGTGGTCCTGCAGTTCACATCATTAGTATTTACAGAGAGACTGTTTTGGAATATCGCGAATTTAAAAATACATTACCACATCGCACAGGTATTAAAAGCTCTCTGAAGCCACAACAACAAGTCTTCACCATTCTGTTCTTCAGTGAACAGCTTCTTCGGTGTGGACTGAGTCACCAAGACAAGAATAGAAGACATTGCTATGGCTTTCATTATAGAAGGATTCCTTCACGCGCGCCCTCCGAAATGTAGCTTCAATGAACTTCCATTCAATTGTCAAGTGTCTATTCGAGAAAGTAAAACTATGAAAATAACTATAGAGACTTGACCTGATCATCACGCATGGTCCATACGGAATTACAAATTATTTAAGCACAAATCCTGAACTTTGCCGTAAAAAACTTTTCGTAATGCGGGTGAATAAGATTAAATGCAATGGAATTAATAAAACTAGCCGTCAACACTTTGATATAACTATTTGCATTTTCCGTGAATATAGGATTACCTTAAGCGTCTCGCAAACAAAATACGCACGAAAACTTCCGAGAAGAAAAATTTAGGTCTAAAACTGTGTTCATATAGGAGCCATGACTTAAGTTTCTCTATACGAGTACAAACATGCGAGCTCTTTATATAATATCGTTCTTAATACATTCAATTTCATTTATACGAGTACATACATACAAGTCTCTCCTCTTAACGATCAAGCTCACTGATGAGTGCACAAAGATCGGTATTGGTAAGCGTGGTAACATCAAAACTGGGTTGTACATAACCACTATCATCGCTAGATAGCTCACAGCTTCGGGAGCATTGGTATGCGTCGCCTATTCGGAAGTTATAAAAAGACGCGAAAAACACAGGTAAAATAACAAAAACATTTATATACAGCTTCGACCTTCGATAGTTTTGTTTGGTCAGTTTCCGGAGAGATACAAAACGATTTTTGAATGTTTATATTACAGAGTTTAATTTCCCACAAACTTAAGTAATGCTCAGATTAAAAAAAAACTGGTAACGCCTGCTAATCTGCCGAATCACTACTAGTGATGGGAAAGTGTCCCTATTCGCTAACTTTTCCCGACTAAAACACTGAACCGATCGGGATGAAATTTGCAAGGAAGTCAGGAGGAACATGGGCTAATTTTATTTTTTGAAATGTGTGAAAAGAGAAGAAAGTTTTTGACGCTACATGTCGTTAAAGTCGGGGAACTCTTCCGAGAGGTTTATCGCTTACGCTGCCTCAAAGGCGACAGATAGGCGACAATTATAAAGCAATAGTTTGTCAAAGAGTTCTATAAAAAAGTAAGAGNATTATAAAGCAATAGTTTGTCAAAGAGTTCTATAAAAAAGTAAGAGACATTAATATATATCTGTAAACAAAGTTATCAAAAAATAAAAGTGTTAAAGTACTTCAACTCGAGAGAATAATTTAAGTAGAAAAAAATCAAAATGAATGAGTTCTCTGTTCAGTGCATAACAGATTTTTTATTTTTAAGTTTTGGACGAATTGTTTAGATTATACAAGCGTCTTAATGAAATAGCGCCGCCTGAGTAGTCTTACCTCGGAAGTGAAAATTCGAAATGCGCGACTCCCGGCATGTGGGGTTCATCCAACATCGCACAACAACTGGCAGTTGTCGCTTCTCTGTGATTGGTGTAGTTGTCTACAGAGCGACAACATCGCGGAATCCGGACGAAGGAGCTTCCGGATGGCTTAGAAAAAAGCGACCAGCCGACAACACAATATACTTTCCTACGGATAGGGGCTCTCCCGTATCACTCGGGAAAGAAAACGATGTTACAAAATAAGTTCTTACTGATACACGTAAGTCTAAATTCAGTCCCCGTGCAGAAAAGGACACTTCTTGACCCCTAAGGAAGGGACGAAAGGTGAATGAGGAAAAAATAAATGAAAAAATGAGATACATAAGATCCCTAGTTGTCAGAGTCATATTTATTTATACAATTTATACCGTAAAATTAAAGTTCAGATCGCTTCGGAGCACTGTATACCTTTAGAGCTTGGAATGGGAAGGGTGAGACGTAAATATACTGTAAACGACCGGAATTAAGATCGAAACCATAGTATTCGTGGTTTTTGGGATAATCATACTCCTGGTTCCTTTCAGACCATATGAGGTGCACGACACAGCTAAAAGTGCGGATTGGGAAGAGTATGACAAAATATATCGAAAATATTTTCGGTTTCTTTCAGGGTTTCCGAGATGAAAAGGGACGCGGCTAACCGTACCTAGCAGTGCGCAGTGTCAAGCGTACTTGCCTATTTCTGGTTACGATGGATCAAACCTTATCTGGCCCAAGTTGGATTCGCCTTGGTGAACGAAGTGAGGTTTGCGTTTGGTTTTATTGGCGTACTCCCGTTTCCCCTGCCTTTCACTCCACCACAAAATTCATTCATCATCATTCGCGCTAGGGAAGCACAACAGATCAAACATTGGTCTCAGTGCTTTGGACATACATTGCCCTTCCTAAACTATTAGGGTTGGGGGGGGCGGAAAAGGGGCAAACAGCCCTAAAAAACTATGGGTGGAGTGGGAAGGAGAGGATCACGTAAAATATTTAATTAAAAAAATGGATTTAATCTTCGGGATTTAGATTCCGGGGTCTTTCAGATAAAGTGTCATGATACTGTATAAGTAAAAGTACAGCGCAGGGGGGTTAAATACCTTTAACTCTCCTACGGGTGAAGTGGTGTGCTAGACTAATTGGTGCCTTTTCGATTGATTTGTTTCTCTCACGGGCAACTGTTATGCGGACTCAAAACGGAGTTTGAAATAAATTCTAGGACAGTTTCCACAGCAGCAATTTGAGAGTCCATGCATAAGATAACAAGTTTTAAATTCCCGAAATACTTGTTAGTTTTTAAAAATTTTGACGTTTTCCATGTTTGGTAGCACATTGTGGTGGCGCGTACAGGTTTGCTCGGTGCGAGGGAAAGTTACATTAGCATCCACTTGAAGTACTTAAAGGAACGAAAAATTAACTACATATACTTTTCTGAGGATTGTTGTTGAAAATTTGAAATACTTATATCTTCGCTTATCTACTTGAAAAATTCAAACAATATAATTTTAATAGTTAAATTTATGAAACGTTCTATGTTTGTTTAATGTATTTCCTATCCGAAGCAATAAATATTCATTCTCAAAATACTCCTCAAAAATTGTAAATCACTACGCCGCATAGATCAATCCATTTATTTTGACTAACCTCGACAAAATCATACCATTAGCTTCTATAAAAGAAACAAGGTAATAAGGAGAACGTCAGTATCAGAGGGCGCCATTGCATGCCACCCGGAATGTCACGGTTGCCTTCGCAGCACGAACGTTTGTATTTACAGTGGTGACACGCGACAAAAAACACCGTGCTACGGAGTGACTAGTCGGTAGCATACCTCCACCCAACACCCGCATTTCAATACACAA
The DNA here is from genome assembly GCA_002313205.1 of Laupala kohalensis. NCBI lineage: Eukaryota > Metazoa > Arthropoda > Insecta > Orthoptera > Trigonidiidae > Laupala > Laupala kohalensis. The sequence goes on along the minus strand of NNCF01126083.1, from coordinate 1,334,935 downwards.
AATGAAGCTGAAATTTCACTGTCGTGAGTATACGATTGGCGTGAAAATTGGACATTGTCATGAAGCTGTTTACAAAAAATTGACTACATTAATTATATTGTGTTGAATGAAAATGGGAGACGGGACCGAGCTTCGAACTCGGGACCTTGAGCTTAAAATGCTCATGCGCTTACCAACTGCGCCATCCCGTTCGCCTGCCGGCGCATGAGCGCGTTAAGCTCAAGGTCCCGTCTCCTATTTTCATTCAACATAACATAATTAATCTTCCTGGCGGTGAGGTTCACCGCAATTTAAGAGATTTCTATGAATTGACTACATTAATTCGCCTATAGTCTTCACATTTACGACAAGATGATAAACTCTCGAGTCCTTTTCCTAATTCAATAAAAGTTTGACCGTTGACAGCATATCTTACTTCGAAAATTCCCTCATGTACTTCTTGGAGCAAAGAATTACGATTCCTTTCCCACACTCAGTGAAGTAGACTTTTGCGAAGGATGAGATTTGGAAAATTTTAAGGCAATCCGAACGACTACCCTTCCGGATTTTCCCTGAGTTTAGTCGCAGTTGAATAGCAAATGGTGAGGATATTGCATTTTTTGTTTAAACATAATCCAGTCAACATGTTCATATAGACTTTAACCGTGTGTCTATGTACTATACTTCCAGTTTTCAAGGCTGCATATGCACCCCACGTACCGCAGAAAATACACTAGTTGGCAACTATCAATCCTGAGGAAGTTATTTTTCATTCTGTTTTAACTAACAATACGCTGCCACGCTGCGTTGCGTCTGGCTAAAATGAGAGAACGATTGTGAAAAATAACCCTGATGAAGAAAGATATGAAAGTTCAACAAAACTTTTCATCGAATTTATTCAGGAGACTTAGAAGAAATGTTTCAATATCAACAAGGAAACAGGAAAGTATTTCATTAAGTTCTAGAAATTTTTATTAACAATTTGCATATAAAAATTGTATTCTAATCAACTTTCTGAAGACCCTTTTTTCCTAGTTACGAAATATATCGTATATGTGGGTATAATACATTCAACACTAAGTAAAACAGGAAAAGCCCTTAGAATGCACCTAGCATTACGGTTATATTGTTTGCACTGTCCAACACTGGTAGAGTCCTTGCTTCCTCGTGAGAAAACGCAGGTAACTAACCACGCTCGTCAGACTAAATGGACAGAATACATAATACATAACAAACCTAACCTAAAAAAATACATTTTTAAAACCCTACGCTTTTCTATAATAGTTTCAGTTTAAGTTTTCACTATAAGTATTTTCCCCAAAAGTAAACTTTTCCAATCATTATTCACTAATTTTATTTTACTGATACTTGAAGTTAAAATTTCACAATATAGGCATAAGCTTACTCAGATATCTGAGCCTATTGAAGTGCGACCCGTACCCCGTAGTTATTCAACACTGATGCGACTACGAATGTAGAATGTACCCAACTACTAACTGTTTACAGAACATCATATTTCTGTATATAGCCTGCAACGAGCACAATATAAGCAACCCGCATTACAAGCATGCATCATAACATGCGTTACCTAGTGCGTTGTCAATAGCTGTGTAGTCGTAATATAAAAAAAGGAAATTACCGTCAAGTCTAACGATTATTGTGTCTCAGGTGCGAGTAAAAAAAGATATTTCAAGAACACCTTGGTGAGTTAAAAGTGATGGCAATATTTAAATCTTTACGGACATTTGTTCGGAGTTGGAAAACGAAGAAAACCTGTTTTTTATCACTCCCAGACCATCCATTTCTAAAGAAACTTCACTTTACTACTTACTAAAATTACTACTACTAAAAACAATAAAATTTAAAAATAATTTTGGAAATCGTGTTTCATTAACACTTAAAGCCTTAAATTTGGATATTTAAGAAGTTTTGGATTTGGGAATAATTTTCTGATCACGTTTCATCATGTGTGTCTCTGGTCTACTTACGCTAATGACAACTTTTGTTAAATACCTTAGAACAAGCTATTCAATCAATATTTTGGTTTTGTCTCTTCGTATTTTACAAGTTCCTCAAGTTTCATTTTATTTTTCTTCGGTCGATATGGAAGCGCATAGTGAGGTTGTAAGACACAGAGTCTTCTCGACGCCCAGCGACCGCCGATGGCTGCCCGGCGGCGCCAGCAGCAGCAGCAGCCGCAGCCGCCGGGATGCGCACGACGGCGCCGCCACGGCGGCCAAGGCGGGCAAAGGGGCGGCACGACTTCAGCGAACAAGCCACATCCGCGTGATCCGCCTCAAGGCTGTATGTCGACGTAAGAGCAGCAACGTCAGCGCTGGTGACAGTGGGGGAGGCGACACGCGTCACACGCTCGTCCCTTCGGACTCATTCGCAATGACACGCGCGGCGACGCACATTTGCTTCTCGGCTCTACACAGCGTACGGATGAAGTCACGCCAAAACTAACGGACCAAAGTGAGATGCATTAGACTAAACGGCTAACGGTCCTTACGAGCATATCTGAAGTGCTCATCGCCAGTCCCACCTATCAAATAGCCATACAATCATGATCTATTTCAATAGCAAGAGGAACGGCAGGTTTTACATTTACTGTATTTTCGAAACGAAATGTAAATGGGTGAATAATTCATTCTTCTTTTTAAATTTTCAGCAGTAAATTTCGTCTTCTGTGTATTTCTAATGCAAGTTAGATGTATTATTTTTGAAAACTTAGTTTGGAAGAGGCAAAAATCTTTTGACAGAACTGTAACCGCACAAAAATCAACGCGATCTGACCCATGCCGCTATTCATTTTCCCATACCACTAAGATTATAAAAGAGCAGGAGATATGTGCTATCCAAGCTTAACGGACACAACCCAGTACCAGTTTCTAATTTAAAAAAAATTAAAGCCAACTGTTTAAAAAGTAAGCGTTCAAGGAATATGGTTCACTTAAAAGCACGTCATAAATACAGTACCGTTTACTTCATGTGTCAGTTGTTTTCGTAGATATTTTCCCGCCAAAAAAGGGTACCCCCGGTTAAGATGGGCAAAATGTCCAAAGTCTTAGATTTTCGAATAACCCGGTTTAAAGTGTTACATATGCCTAAAATCTTCTATATCCACGGTCAATATGTTCATTACTCCCTACTCCCTCTCGCAAGCGGCAAAAAAAAAAACGGATTTTGGATTTTCTTCTGACCCCCGGATCAAGTAAAAATTGAATTTTTGAGTGATTAAGGAATTAAAACACACATTTGAGGAATATTTTTCACCAAATTTTATTTTGCCATTTGGTTAGACATAAAACTCTACGTACATGATTTTTTCCGTAATTTTTGCAGAGGTGCGCCATATTGAAAAAGAAAATTTTCTTCATTTTTTACGTTTTGTTGTGTTTTTTTCGTTTTTCATTTAGAGTGCCAAATGTTGCGATTGAAGTTAATAAATTAGCTTTTAGCTCTGTAAACAAGGTGTATTTTACTATTTTTATTGTCTCCGCAGTTTAATATTTACTCAAGTTATGACAATTTTAATCCGTTGAAAATGTTTAATTTTACATTCTCCAATGACGACTTACCAAAAATGTCAAGTAGAAATGAGAATTTCGGCCATAAAATCTATTTTTCACAATTATTTTTATGAAATTACATAAATAATAAATGTAGTGTGTGAATGTAGTTTTGTAACTGTGTGAGCATCAGAATATTTATGTGCCCTAAGAATAGACAATTGTCAATTTATTTTTATTGTCGATGAGTGAATAAAAAATTACATCTTCGTCTTTTCTGGATTATAATCGAAGTGAATGTCAAGAATTTTTTAGACAAGTCTCTAGTAGAGACTTATTGCAAAACTGGTTGAAAATATGATACATAATAAAGGTGATTTATTAGCATTTCTTTCTTTATTTCTTTCTTTAACCCAAGAGCGATGATTTACTCGTACAATAATGTTCATACATTGTTCAAATTATTGAACAATGTATGAAGTTATAATTACGAACAATATGGAATATGGAAAAATATTGATTGATATTAGATTTTTTCTACATTTTTTACAGAATAAAGATATGGCTGATACTAGTGGTGAACGTGTATTAAAAAAATTAAAACTGATAATGCAAAGTGCATTAAGTGTAAACATTGTTCGAAAACATGTTCGTGGTAAAGGTAAGGTAATTAACACAGGAGTTGATGCATTAAAGTTTTATGAAGACCGAGATATTTACTGAAGTTGGTGATTTGATATGTGAAAAATGTTATTCCCCATTGTGGCTAATGAAAAGCAGGTTGAAGCAAATGCAGGTCGCAATCAATCTGCAGTAGTCGGATGTGAAGAACCTTCTACATCAACAACTTCAGAGCAACAGATAGAAATTCAGCCTTCAACGTCAAGTGAGTTAATTAGCCCAATTACTGAAGATTCCTCATCTCCAAGTAGTCAATCAAGAGGGGTCTGTTTATAGCCCAAAGACAATCAGTCGAAAAAATGAATCTGAATTTCATTTGATAGAGTGATTGCAAACACTCCTTTATCGTCCGCGGGATGATATCCACTAAATGGAGAACGAAGGAAACAAAAGGCGCAATAAAAACGGGAAAAAATTAAGAAAATTGGCTTACAACTGGCAATATGGTGCACCACTGCAAAAATAACGAAAAAATCATCAACGTAGAGTTTCATGTCTAACCAAATGGGAAAATAAAATTTTGTGCACATTTTAAATTTATATATGAAAGAATATTTGTGTGTTTTTGAGTGCTTTTAAATGCTGTAACTTGCATATACGACATTGAATGACCTTGAAAAAATTCCTCAAATATATGTTTTAATTCCTTACCGTCACGCAAAAATTCATTTTTTTTACTTGATCCAGGGGTCAGAATTTTTTTAAAAAAACTCGTTTTTTTGCCACTTGCGAGAGAGAGTAGGAGGTAAATAACATTGACCGTGGAAATAGAAGTTTTTAGTTGTATGTAACACTTTAAACCGTGTTATTCGAAAATCTAAGACTTAGGACATTTTGCCTATCTTAACCGGGGATACTCTTTGTCTCAATTTTCTCTGGTTCCTCTATGTACCCAAGCGACCCGTGCTACAAATTTTTTGAGAAAGTTTGCAAACTTGATTCACAGAGGTATTATGGTAAATCAATATATTTTTCTGCATTTTTAAGAATTAAATTTTGGAGCATGTTTACAATCTAGAATGCAGCGATGCACAATATTACTGTAAAAGAACTGTTAAAATGTTTATAACGTCAAATAACTTTAAAATGTTAATATTAAGCAACCAAAAATATTTCGTCCGCTTGACTCGTCGGAAACATGAGAATTGTAAAGGTTTGGATATCATGTTTTTGTTCTACATCCCCACAAGAGCAATATAATTATTTTAAAAAATAAAGAGTAAACAATTTATCAATTGAAACCTCGAAAACTCATTACAAGATCTAGGGTTAATCCTTTTTCAGTTAATATATTCTCATTTTCATTTTCGAGTACTATACAAGTCATTTCACCATGCCACCTCGCGTCTTCCGCTTCTGATGTTTGCCTCCCGCCTAATGGGGCGCATGTGAGCGAGCATCTTTTGTACCTCACAATCAGGAAATAAACACGAAGAGATTATCTATAAGGCTGCGTTCCCGCGGTCTGGATTCACTGCACGCGAATAGGAGTCGAGGAAAATGTCATTTGCTACATGCTTCCATTAGTCTACACAGAAAAAAAAACTTTCAAAGCAAACTTTTTCAGCAACAATGAGCGGCAAAACCCGACCGAACGTGTGAATGTTAACACGAGGAGATTTGTCAACATTCCTTCCACAGCATTATCGACGCTCGAGACGGATGGGTGGCAGTAGAGTGCGCAGAAATCAAGCTGTAGGAGGGGAGGAGCGCCTCAGGTGACGCGTCTTGTACTTGAGAAGTCTATAAGTTAACTCAGCTATTTTTTTTATCGAAATACAAACGCTGAGATTAAACTTTATTTGTAGACGAATTAATTTGTTTTTACTTTTTCCAGGTGTGAAATTTGGAGTCTTCTTGATTGGATAACTTGACGTAAATCGCGGTGAACAGGGATACTTTAACATTTTAAAATAGTTCTCTCTCTTAAATTATTCACGTAATGCTCATGGCAGCCATCACACTGAAGAATCACGAAATGCCTTTTCTACGCAAGTTTCGCGACGTAAGCCACCGAAGCATGAAGGTAGAGCGCGCAAATTCTCATACTCTTCGCCAGGGGTACACTGCCGCGACCTACATCCTAGCTCCGCGCTTTCTTCCTGGTGAGAGGTCAGGCACGTGTTGCGGTGTAGTAGTGGCCAGAGCCACGCCTCCAATACACTACCTTCAGTTCATTCTGCCTTCTCGAAAATAGCTCTCTCAAACGAAATCTTTGATATATTTTGTTCAATACATTAATTCTTTATATCCTAGTCTGAACCGCTTTCACGTTTAATGTGATATTTTGAAGCATGAAAAAGTTCGCAACCGCGTTTCAAGGTCTTCAAACTATTTAGTAATTATAATTTTAAGAAAGATTTTCATTTCAACAATTTGAACAAAGAACTGATTAAAATTCCGATTTAATAGTCGTTATACTAAAAGAATGACAAGAATATAACAAAGGAAAAATAAGATTTCTTTCCTTTAATATTCAAATGTGGAAGTATATTTCGTCAAATAAAAATAATTATTTATCACCTCAAAGTTTGTTCTGGGGAACCCTTTGCAGTCTTCTTTACATAGTCTTCAAACATCAACCCGCCCACAGGATATTACACGAGGAATGGATAGAAAGTGAAGACTGTTGCCCGTTGAGTGAATATAATTGCAGCATTTTCATCGATGCTTCTAGGTAACCAATGGCAACTTGTTCGAGTAACCGCGCTGCAAAATCTCATTCGACATAGGGTTAATCTGTTCTAGGGACTATTTCTTCTTGTAAGCAGCTGAATACGACAATGAAATACGGAACACATCAAATGATTTAATGACGCTCGCCTGTAATGAACACGATTCAGAAATACGCACCGACCATAATGAATGAACTGGGAGAAGGTGCCTTATCTAAAACTCAAGTCTAGGAACCAATAAGATTCCAGCGGGGTACTTTAACACGGGTCATTAATACCAGAACAAGGCAGATAAAAGAATTACGGCGATATTACTGGACGGAGGCTATTGTGGGAGAGAGACATGAGTGTGTTCCTGTATATCCAGACCCATTCAAGAGTGCACTTTTTAGAAGAGAGAATGATGTGCATTAGTAACATTCAGAAACTCAAATCACAATGAAACCAGGTAGTGTAAGTCTCCCATATAAGCAAATACACGTATTGATACTAATACTAAAAATGAAGTCGTGTTAAATTCACAAATTTCAGAACTACGTTCGGTGGCGACTGCTTCTTTCTGCAGAGATCGAAGTTAAACATTTTCAAGCACCAAAATATGGATAAAACGCTGCCACAGGAGAAATGGTGTGTAATATATCGCCGGAGAGTTCTCCACCATACTTTAAAAAAATAAAAAATAAAACAGACCCCGGAGGTAGTCAAAGATTATTTATCGCTCACATCCCTCATCTACACGTCCTTCAAGAAGAAGGTTTGGGCGCCTACTCACTTCTCGATCACTAAGCTCACATATTCCATTTGAGTGGTTTATCTAGATTTTCGCATTACGCTTAGGAGTTCTAACATTAAAACATACCTCAAAAGACGCGAGAAAAACCCTTAGCCATGCACAATTTACACATTTTGATAATTATACCTTACTACACAAAATCAATTACTACATTTTAAGGATTCTAATACCATTGGAATCACCAAACAATTACCCGGAATATGAAATCCCAGATGCAGTCCACAGTCGCCCTAAGAGTTTTGCGACCTCCCTGGGTAAAGAATAGTGATGTTTTGATACAGTTACACAGAAAGTCATTAATTAACACATTTTAGAAATACACTAAGATATTAGATTTGCTTTAAAGTAAATTTTTATGTAAATATTAGCATGGGTGAATTGGTGAATCGTGCGTTTCCAGAATCAAAACGGAAAGGTATTTTTCCAAAAACAAACAAATTGCTATGGTAGAGATTCTCGAGAAAATTTTTGGTGTCAAGGCCAAGAAATATTGTAATGGACGATGGGTAAATAGCTTAGGTAGAAACTTAAGTTTTGGGTTAGGTTCAGCGAAAGTAATTATTGATATTCTTCAGAGTATGTGCAAGTGGAAAGATTTGAGTCAGGCAAATTGGAGATTCTATTCACCAATTGTAAATCCACTTTTAAAAAAAGAAACGCATGCAGCGAAAACAAAACTGTGTTCAATAGAAAAGCAAATAAACAAATTAAAATTAAATGGAATGAAACAAGCAAAAACCAAGTGAAATTGAATCAGAGGAGGAAGAATGGTTCACCAATAACTTAGATCACGAATCTAATTCCAATGATCACTCTCATAATAAAAGAAATAAGATTGCTCTCTAAAATGATTTTTGGATTCTAGTGACGTATGAACAGCAAAAGTGTCAGTTTGTCATTTGCATTAAATGTAATTTCATATGATTGAGGAATGTAAAATTTGCATGTCATGTCGAGCGAAGTAAATTCATGATAAAGTATATAAAGAAATTTTAATTAAACTAAAATCACAAAATTTTCAGACCAAACAATTAAATTCAGACTAAAAGATTTTTTATTATGATTTTAAATCACCATTAGTTGAATAAATGTGAGTTGTTTAATAAGGTTTAACTACTTCCTTATGAAATAATGGATCGTTCTCTTACGAAGTGAACGCTAACACCAACTGAAGTCTCGTACAGCTAAAGAAGTCGTCGTAAAAAAATCGTAAGCAACTCAAGTAGTAGATATAATTTCATTTTTCAACACAAAACACATTTTTCCAATAACAAAGTCTATAATGTCTAATTATAAACAAATTTGAGTGAAGATGTAATGCTATTTTTAATACAAAATAAATGAAATTTTCTAATGAACTGTTCAACAATTAAAGAATTTCAGTCTCTAAGGCAGATTGAAACAGCAAGAGGCGAATTTAGGGCCAATTTGCTCATGCGATCCGAAGAGAGCGGAAACGATAAGGACACGTGTGAGATACGCTATGCCAATATCAATACGGAAAAGACGACATTCTTGTTCCCAGAGACTACTATCTCATTGATTGAGAAATTCTCGATCGTTACCCACTCAGTCAATGAAATCTCTTCACAAAAGACTTATATCAACGAGAAAATTAAATTCATTAGATTCAGTTCTTGGATTCTCTAATTCTCCAGAAAAAATGAATAATACTATTTTCCAGAGAAATATATTTCTTCAGAAATATGTTTTTCATCTTAAAACCGCGGTTCTGCACCTGCTGTACGCGTACCCTTCAGGGGTATTCTAAAAGAATAACTGTATATAGCGTCTGCTACTCACAAAAAATATTGTCACTCGCAAAGTGTCACCAATTTTGATTTTGTCTGTTAAATTATGAATAGAAATTAAATCAAGGAATAACGAAACAAAATGTATTTAATTCTGTAAATATTTCTGAATGCAAAATTTAAGAAAAAACGAAACAAAGTACTTAATATTGTACTAGCTGAGTACTCGCAGTTTTGCTCGCGTGAATTCTGTAATATGTATCCAATTTTATTTTTTGTCATCACTGGTATCCACTGAAAATGTTATCCATTAATGTCAGAGGTTCGATAGTATTTGTGTGTTGTACCCTCAATCCCTTATTTTCACTTATGTAATTAAAAAATGTTTTTAGATAACATCAATTTCCCCCTCAGAAGTGAATTATTGTAGAATCCTTTCTTAGCGGGAAATTTTCGATATTTTTTTGTGTCACGCTATTCCCAACTCCCACATCTAGGGTCGTTGTGCACCTCATACAGTCTGAAGGGTTCATAATGTCATTGGAAATATGTTTATTCATCTCAGAATACAAAATAACCATGGACTCGACCGTAACATCGATCGTTTTACGTTATTTTTACGTCTCTCCCATTCCTCCCCCAGCTCTAAGAATACAATGTTTCTATGCGATCTCCTCTTGAACATAACAGCATTGGTTGAAACGTCTCGTCGACCCAAAATATATGTATCGGATGCATTTAATACCGGGTTTGTTCACCCTTCTTTTCAATGACTTCGCGTAAACGGTTCTGAACGTTTCCTGCAACTTTTTAGTGTAGCTTGGCTCCACTCTTCCCTCAGCTCCACTCTTCCCTCAGCTCCACTCTTCCCTCAGCTCCACTCTTCCCTCAGCTCCACTCTTCCCTCAGCTCCACTCTTCCCTCAGCTCCACTCTTCCCTCAGCTCCACTCTTCCCTCAGCTCCACTCTTCCCTCAGCTCCACTCTTCCAGCTTTTCTGTAGAGAAAATCGGAGTTTTCCTTACTTCCGACCATCGATGTATTGTCTCATCTTTTCTAGAAACAAATTTCCCTCAAATCTAACAACCAAATCTTAATCGAAATCACAGAGTAACGTTATCTATCGGGTGGAAGACTAGTTTTATTTACGAAACTGATATTATAGCTAATGGAGAATCTATCACAAACAATAAAAAAGTTGAGTCTGAAAAACCAGAAATAATTTTACAGAGAAAAACTAAACTCGGCCAATGAACACTATTGCTGGAAACTTATATCGTCACCTACATATACCTAGTAAATGAGTGTGACTAACGTTTGTCCGAGAGAAACTCTTATACTAAGAAAACAAGGAATTATTAACAGGAATTATCTGGATCATGTTTAATGAATTTGAGATTCTACATTCGAATTACAACACGAATATCTGTAATGTGACACCGGGTTATAATTTGAATCTCTAAGAAATAAGACCAATACCTTTCCTTGACAACTTACCACAGGAAGAAGTTGTTCGCAAATCAGCGAAGACTCGTGTTAAGTTAATGGTTTTAACTGGTAGGTACAATTAACTAAGCTTCCTTAAGTAGAAAATTCTTCAAGTAAAATGTAAACGATGTGAAGGCAAATCTGTCGACTATTCCTGATCCACATTTCTGGCAGTCTTAATTATCAAAAACATCAGATTCTGCTTTTTGCAACAAACTTCAAAGACGAGTAACAATATTTTAAGACAATTCCTTCTATTCGCGCAGCGACTCCCGTTGGCTTTCAGTGAGACACTACTTGAAACGTTGATGACCTCACGACGCCTCAAGGTGCGGTAGGTGTGGGGACGAACTCGAACGAAAAACATCAAGTGGATTCCTGGTCTATAATCTATAACGGAAATCGTATTTAGATAAGAAAATAGTTTTCTCATGACAAACAGAATATTTGGTGGTAACAAATTCTGAACTTTCGATACTCAATTCTTTCACGCACACCAAATCACATATTCCAGCCTTCCTAATTAGAATCATAGCAATCGTAGGTGTCAACACCATTGTCAGCAAGTATATTTGATGGTAAATATCAAAACCGTATTTCATAGTACGGTACTTTTCACAAACCTACCAGTAAACAAAATTTCAAATCGCTAGCTTACCAGAAAAACAATGTTCGATAACTGAGCAAATTTTGAAACAGCTTTAATGAAAGCTAATATACAAGGGTTGCCCAATAAGTTATGACCCATCTTTTGTTTTTGAACCAAAACAAATTCTATTAATATGAAAATGTAGGTTTAAGTTGATTGAAGTTTCTTGCATTTATGTGTGCAGTTGTGATATACTTCTCCAGGTAGTATAGCTTACAAAATTACGTTTAACAATAATACCGGTTACAACGAGCTGCAATCGAATTTTTGTTAGAGGGAAATATTCACAAACGTTTGTGCTAAGTCTACTGAGTTTCTGAAGCCAACAGGAGTACTGTTCGTTGCTAGGCAAAGAATGTAAGAGTATCAGAAGGGATTCTGCAAACCTCCAAGATTAGGCGCGAACAGGGAAACCAACAACGGCTGTGACACCTGATATGTTGCAGTGTAAATAGTTAAGAAAAAAATTCGGGACTTGTTATCGGACGACCCTTATCTCTCTACTCTATATGAAGTTTGTGTAAGTTTTCCGACAAAAAAAAATTACCATAATTTTTCTACAAGAGTGTTAAACAGATCGCAACGATACAAAAATCCACATACTGATGTCCTAGGAATTTTCTGCAAAGTTCACGTTTTGAGGCTCAAAAATTATAGAATATCCTAAGTTAATTAATTACTACCTGGTGATACATGGGAGGGGTTTTTCGATGAAGGAGGCATCAGACTGAATCGGGGCATGTTGCTTTGTACAAACTAGAACTGTTATACATTTATTGGCCCCTCCCACTTCATATTTATAGTTATATCTAACTAGACCATTTTTCACATCTATTATAAGTAAAATTTTACTGTACAGTTCAAGGATCGTTTTGAATTAGGGCGCCGCCTGTACTAATTCGTAGATCTTGAGACCAGGTCTCGAAAGTTGGGGAACCATTGTCCTACAAAGAAGTGTACAAAACTTATGTGCAAAACGCAACGTAACTATACAACAAATTCAATTCCCGGTGTCCAGGAACTTCGAAATTTCTGCAATAGATTCCCATATTTTGCGACCGAAAAATCGTCAATTTTTCACGTGATTCCCCTGCATTATAACTCATGGAGTGCGTTTTCGGTCGAAGATACTTCTGATCTCGGGTTTTACTCATTTAATTCGTCTTACAATCCAGAGAAAAACTAACTCATTAAAAAAAACAATGCCCGTTGTTTTAAAATTTGGGAGATTATTTCTAAAACTTAAAAAAAAATGTTTTAAACTTATTTCAATCAAAAAAAAAAAAAAATTATACATTAAGGGACCGCTATACTGTAAGGTCTAAGGAAGTTTGCTTCCCTGCAAGCGAGGAGAGTTTTTCGAATAATGCGACGGGGACAAAAATTGTTTGCAGTCGCTCCAATGATCCAACAAGGTAATATGTATGTCAACTCTCATAACATTATGCAGACTATATCTTGTGGCTCCTCCACTGGCACCGCCGCCGCACCCATCGTGTGCCATCGGCGGCGGCGGTAGAGGGACTGGGGGCGCCATTATTGATCCCGACGCCAGGCTATTCTGGGCCGCGCTCCGCCGCCGCCGCCGCCGGGTCGGCCAGGCCGGGTCTCTCCGACGAGGCAAGCGCGGCGATAGAGAGCGGGGGTGCGTGAGGGAGGGAGCAAGCCGGCGGTGTCTGAAATGTTGCACGGACTCATCTACCAGGAAGTGGAAGACGGTGGCGGTGAAGGCGGCGGCGGTGAATGCGCAGTCGATCGCTCGACTCCAGTTATTGTTTCGGGTGGCACAGAACTCGGCGAAATTTATGACATGTGGAAGGAGGGGGTTACTTGCCTATAAATGATGGGCACTTTCGCTTGTTTGTGGAATGGGGAAGAGGATATTAGCTTCGCTGATCGAACCAAAAATATACCGAACGAATTGGTTCAGAATTTTAGTACTGGTCCGTGATCACAAGCAATATTATGAAGACTATGCAATGCCCAATATATTCACTGAATGTCAAACGATCATAAGTAATTACTTTAGGTGCGATTAACAAACTCGCTCATGCTACATGCATACTCTGGATATTACATCACCTGAAGTATTTTTTTAAATTTACAACTACATTGCGTCTCACTGCAAAAGGAGTCCGTTTCTATTAACTATGCAGATAAGCACTGTATATTTATACCTGGGCTATTAATGATTCGAAAAACTTGAAGCAAAAAATAGACAATGATATGATACACACTAAGTACTTTTTTTAATTTCAATTTCTGATGACTCCAGCTAACAATCCACGCATTGGTAAAGAAGAGAAAAAAGTGTGTTCAAATAAGTAGGTTAGCAAAAATTAAAACAATTATATGTTCACATGATCAAATAGAATCGACTCAAATAAAAGACCGATTCAAGACAGCTTCATAAGGAAACCCCGCGTGCTTCCCGCGGAAGGACTTCCCCATGAAGAAGGTGATGGCGCCACGGTGGTCGTTAGCTGTGGGGGGTCATCGCCCCGTGCGCCGCGCCCAAGTCAATGGTATTCGCGCGCATCGCAGCAGCAGACGTACGCACTCTAGCCAATAAGCAGGTTCAAGTTCAGTCAACGAGCGATACCACCACATGTTGCTCTCAAACGTAAGCTTACATTCACCTCCTAGATAAGGCGATTTTAGTTAGAGTTTACAGCGACTGCGTTAATTAGGAATTTAAGTCATATCAATCACAAGTCAACAGAAATTATAATTGAACTGAGAGTTCCGAGCTGATCGAAAAAAAGAGGATACAAGTGCCTGCCAATTACCGTGCGCAGAATTACAGTGAACGCCATAGAAAATTATTAGTTCCAGCTATAGCTTTTAGACTTTAATAGACCATCAACTACAAGAAGTACACACTGCACAACCGAGGTTGATGAGGTTGAACAGGTCGGAAGAAGATTGTATTACAAAATGAATAAAAAAAGCGCACTGAACAACTTTATCTAGTATTTCAACATGTTGACATAGGTTCCCCCCCCCCACTTGTAACCTCCCCTCCATAACACCGCAGCTGTGGCCAGCTTAACAACCAATTAACACACACAAACCACGACAACGGGGATGGCGCGATCAGACCGGGTACAATAAACTGGGAGGTCAGAAGAAACTCGAGCAAGAAGAGAATGTAAAACTTAATTTCATACATATACTAAAGCATTATTAACTTTCAATTTCATGAACTGAACAACACATAGAAAGGATACATGACAAAACAAAACTACATTGACTGCCACAATCCACAAAGATTTCTTAAAGGATTAAATACTACTGACTTGGCTTAATTATTATACTCGCGAACAAAACTTAGTGCATATGAGTAAGAAGTTAAGGTAAACCTAGACGACGAAGTTTCCAACATAAACCCTCGGCAACAAGTATGATAGCAACAGAGCTTTCGAGCAAATAAAGACAGCCATGTTGTCGCCTGCTGTGGTAGCGGAGGCGGGGTAATAGGTAGCGAGCACGTGGTCGCGTCCCCACCCGCCTCAACACAGTCATTGCCGCCGCCGCCACCGCCACCGTCGCCCATCGACTGGAGCCTCAGCGCCGCGGTACTCGCGAGCTCCATCCGGCGCGAAACATGCCTCCTATTAATACCACAGCATCCAACGTCCGCTCTCTGGTAGATCAGGCACAGTTACGTAACCTCCCACTATTCGATAGTTAGTTGCAAGTCACTCGATGCAATCGTGTGCAAAGGAAGCCACCAGAAAGATACTGATTTGATAACCAACTCTTTGCAAAGCTATCGTTGATACTTCACCACATCAAATAATTACTTACAGAATATGACGAATGTTATATTTCGGTAGGTTAATTTGAAAGACTCGCAAACGAGTATCAAATAAACTACAATTTCTTTAATGTACTTATTCTGATAAGAAAATCAATTTTCCATGATACACAATCAGTATTTCAGAAACAATTATATTGAGTAATTTCTTCTTTCCGCGAGATACGCCGTGACGCAAGAGGACTCCCGCCAACGTAACTTGTCTCGTTTGTAAACCCACTTGACGTCAAACGAATGATTGTCACTCCTTCATACTGCTATTAGTTCGAAAACCAAGGAAGCACTGTTTTATCAACGTACAACCCATATTTTAAAAGACTAACAAGCAATTTTTTTCTAATAAAACAATGGCAAAAGTACATCCTGTAATCAGAGAGAAAAGCGCCGACGTGTTGAAGAAACAAACAACTTCAGCATCTCCGTCGAGTTGTTAGTTCGGTGTGCGCCCCACCTCTTTGAAGGATGCTTCACTGAAAGGAAAATACTGACACGGACAACCAGAACAGATGTCGACAGTCCAACTAAGATTTATGAGTGACTGACACGGCCCCATGGATTCGATATGATACATATACAGTAGTTTCATAAATGGGTCACAGAAAGAATGCTTCTTGGTTCAGGGACTCTCCAACCCAACATAGTTGAAGATCCGCACCTATCTCTCATCATACCTGTTGATCACAGTAGTGATGATGAAAGCTGTCCGCGAGGAAATCCGCAGAATCCACCATGGGATAGACGTTCCCTCGAAGAGAACGAAGGCGTGCGCACGGGAGACGGACGGGAGCAAACATCACATGCCAACCCCGACGAGTGCTCGGGTGGTCGCCTAGAGATGTGATAGGTAGAGTTCCTCCAAATGTACAGCGTTCGCGCTGCGCGCCCACACAGCTACTAGCGGTGCCCGCCGAGGGACGACTGACTGCGGCGCGGGCGCGGTGCCGCGGCCCGGGCTCGCTCCTCTCCCCTTCGACCCCCTCCCCAACCACCCAACGAGCGTCCACGATCGCTCGGCGGCACGAGGGGAATGGAGCGGCGCGTGCGGCAGCTCTGCCAACAACGCGGCTTCAACGCGGATCCCAATGCTGCCTGCTTGCAACACATTGTGCGCTAGATGGCAAGGTGGCGCTACTGCATTACATGGATTAATTTCCCATACAAAACTGACAAACACATCAATGACTCCACTAATTTAACACAAATATTAAAGAAAAAAATTAAGTAAATGAAAATTTAATTGTCTCCAGACCATATTGCAAATCTTTCACTGACCTACAATTAACAGGCATTAGTTACAATATTACTAAAAGAAAAAAATTTTCGTTAACGTACGTACATCAAGTTTCATTAGCAGTCGGAACAATTTCGAAGGCTCGAGGACAAGGACGCTTCTACGCGAGGCCAACGCTGCATGTTCGACAACGCAAGGATATCCACGTAAGGCCCCGACCTATGTGACGCAGACAGTTAATGCAATGTTTTATTTCATCGCATAGCCCCTTTGAACGCGAACAGAACAACCCCTCTGACAAACTAACTATTTCAATTATTCTTTCAACAAATGAATTTTTTCATAAATAAATATACCAAATTAGAGCATAAAAATAGGTACTAATCTAGTATAATTGGAGAAACTGACATCTTCCCAGCCTTGAGCTGTCTTCCCTTTCGACACCGGCAGCTTCCCGACCACTACGCGAAGGTCGCAGTCGAGGTGCGCGCGCAACGTTGCTCCTGTTGGCAGCCCTGCATTACGTCAATGCCGAGCCATGACGTAGATAATGCGTCACCGATTCGGCAGACGTCATATCTGCCTCCCACCCGCACTAGTCCTCCATCACCCTCGCTCTTTCGTCTTGATTGAAGAAGCAAACGCCAACGCTACTCGAAGCGCCCACGCTACGTAACCGCCCGCCCGCCCGCCCGCCCCGCTTGTTCGAAGTCGACGGTTCCAGCGATTGAACGAAGACTAATCCCTGGATATGGAGGCAGTAAGGGGAAGCTGGAGGCCACGCGCCAAGTAACGATCACACAGTCATTGGGAACCTACGCCGCCCGCGTACGGCAGCGGGAATTCTAAGTTGTACGCGGAAACACTCGTTCGATAGCGCTTTTCCCAGACGCTTCTAGAAATCCTCGACTCCCTCTCGGCGACTCGCCAGTTTTTAAACAGTTCCACGAATTAATTCATGATTCTGATATTGAATTGACCTCTACCAACCTCCATTTCATTGGAAACAGAAAAACAATAAACTAGGAGATTTTATAATCTCATGTGGGTCGAGACAATGACAACACAAATTCATAACAAAATTAGACTAACATTTGTGCACTCGTACACAATAGAGTACACACAAGAAAAGTATGTACTCTATTTTGATCAATGAATTCCTAAGGGAGCCGCTTAGAAATAAAATCTAAACGCATGACACATTGACGCAAAATTGGAGATTTCACAAAGACAAAATATAAATCAATTAAGTTCATACTGGCTCAACTTCGTTACTTCGTGTACCTTTGTTTAACATGTTTTTAACCTAACATGAAAAAAAAGTCGTATGTTACGTATGAACTGGCAACAATCTTATTCCAGTTTTATTACACTAAGATGCATCTTCAATTCTGAGATAATTTTTACTTTTACTATGATTGATAAAAAAATTCACGTTAAGTATCTACTTCTCACCAATAGTGGGAGGGCCCAGTGATGTTGTTAGGCGAGGAATATACGCTCAGCGGCAATCTCAATGTGACGTCAATTGTGTTCCGCGTATACTGACGCTCAGAAAATCCTACCTCAACGAAATAATCAGTGTTAGGATTACATTAGTCAACTATGACACATTACAAATGAAAACATCAGGGAATTATAATCTTCATAAAGTAAATATTTTCGAAAATGAAAAAAGCCGTTCCTTATTTTATTAAAGTGTGCAGTAAAAAGGTAGTAAAATGTCTTCACCAAATCCTACCAATACAGGCGACACTACGGAAATTGTTACATACTTGAATAGTATAAATATGTATAATAACAGAGTAAAAGAAATTCTCGCAAACACATCTTTCCCTCTAAATGAAATCATGCCCTTATTCAATTACAACGAATCACACAAAAGATTATCATTCCCCTCTAATTCCAAAATCAACATTTGCAGTCAAGGACGGACGGCTGAGACTTAAGTTTTCGGAGCCATACATGGCATCCCCAACCTCCGGGCTTTCGTGAAACATTCTGTCTAAAATTTACAAAAATATTCATATGGATTTTAATGCAAAAATACAAACATCAAAACTACACGAAAAACAAAACAAAACCTAAAAAGTCAGTTACACCTGGAAATATTTAGTGTTATTTATCCACATTTTTAATTATAATACTTTAATATATATGTAAACGGCATTTTCTTGGTCAAGGATCAGTCATCTTCAATTTTTAGAGTTAACAATTATGTTGATTAGAATGGTACATTTTACAATATTGTTCTAGCTAAATATATTTCGGTACGTGGAAAATCAGTCAGTTGAGACAGACACTACGAAGCAGTTACGCGTACATCTACGGACTGATAGTTTAATAATCAAGGAAACTTATTATGAAAAACCATAAATAACATGGAGAAGTTATTTTTACATTTGAGCCAAAAAACCATTACTGGCCAACTTTTCGATACATTCAGTCTCTTCTCCCACAACAACCATTTCCAATATGAATTCTGAGGTAGCAAACAAGATGGAGGATATAAAAACATTATAAGATTATAGTACTGTAATTCTGAGATAATTATAAAACAAAGTGTAACAGGAAATATTCGAATGTTCTGTTACTGGAACGTCTTTCAGATACGTTTGCCCAGTGTCTGCTTAGGTACCTTAAAAATTCTCTAAAGCTTTGTTTGCAGTAAACTAGTCCAAAAGTAAAACATTTTCACCAGTCCACCTTTTCGTAAACGCACATATTTTTGTAACCATCTCTGCCATTGACTCTCTTAATAATTCTTGATGCAGTCGCACATCGTCCCAGCTCGAAACGACAACATTCGCACAAAAAGGGCCCTAATCATGCAGAGGGCAGTAGTCCTCTGTCACACCACACCTCAAAAGCCAACAACGCTCGCTCTCGTGAATTACTTTAACAATGTTGTCTATACCTGGTAACTCCACGTACAGGTAGGGCCAAGCAAACACCCATTCTCTTTACCCTATTTGATATGCTCGGTAACAGCAATATCTCTTGCATTCGACGTTAATTTTCTCGTGATGGCTTAAATAATGTAAATTTTAATTTCGCTGACTTTGAGAGCAATACAGTTTGAGAGAAGACGAGGTTTCCAACTCTCTTAATCCCAATTGGAATTTTCCCAAAAAGAGTTAAAAAGATTCAACCAAATATATTTTGCCTGAAGGGACCAAAATACAACACAAAGAAAACTCAAAACCTCTTCGAGTAACGAAGAAACCCGTAAACTGTAATCCCAATTCGATTATGGACAGTCTTGTTATTGAAACCAAAATCAATGATAAAAATATCCAGTGATAGAGGGAGCCAGGATTGCCTGGATTGTGTCACTGCAGTAGACAAATGTGCCAATTAAGTTCCCTGTACACCAACAACTTCGTCAGTTAATCGTGTTCCTAATTTGGATAAATCTTCGTGCTCACGTGTATTTGTTCACAAGATGTTTCCCGAGATGGCACTGACATGAGTTACAACATATCGATGTAGGAAAGAAATGTCAAAGTTCCCAGCAACTTTGGTTATGAGATGACAGACTCGACTGTGGAACCTTGATAATAGGAGCAGTTTCTTCCAGTTTTGGAGAAACCTGGACTTTTAAAGGAGGACTATAAAACGTTTTGTCTCTTCAATCAGAATTTTTTAACACAAAATTTTGATTTGAAATATGGTTATTACTAACTAGGAAAAGAATTAGAGTAAAATTAGATTTTACTTTTATTCTTAAATCTTTTTAAAAGTTGAAGTTTTGGATTGAATTTTCTTGCACATTGGATAAGTTTGTTACATTTTGTAAATAAATGATATCTGTAACAATTTATGATTAATACTCCATTAAAAGCAAAATTCTTGCATAATTTTTTGTAGTCCTCAGGCTATTGACAGATCTCTAAAAATGGCACTGTTAGTGTTGACGATTTACCTGTAAATACAATTCTATTCAGTGAAACAGCAAAGAAAAAGGAAGTGTACGTGTAGAATTCCAACAAGTTTATTTGGAAACGAGATGCTAGAGGACACAGTTCACTATGATTGTAAATTGCTATGATGAGATAACTTTCCAAACAATTAATAGAAAATGGGAAAATTATTGACTAAAACGACCTTACTTCACCGACTGATTTAATAGTTAAGGTCGTTTTATTCAATAATTTACTTCTACAGACGTAATTACAATATGGAACATGGGAAAATATTGATCAGGATAACTTCCGGTACCGAAGAAATTGAAAGAATCGTCAAAAGCAGATTAGAATAGGCCGAGGAATTTTTCATATAATGATACCTTCCTTTTCTGTCGAACGGGTACAAGGTAATAACCTCTGCTTTATTTATTTACATTGCATTACTAAATTATACGTGGTTTGCGAGGATCAATTTTGTGTATATAGAAGTTCCACTGGCCAGCCTTAAGAACAAGAGTCACAGAGCCTACATCTCTCCCATGGCTTTTTCATCTATCTTCCGATATCTGTACCCGAAAAATATAGCCCAGTTGACGAGTACTATTGTTCAGTAGTCTGTTAGTTAAACAATATAATTGTCCAAGGATAGGTTTTATCACGAGATGGCAAACAAAACAAACGATTGGTACTAGCTGACGTTTCAGAACATTTATTGCTCCATCTTCAGAGCTGTAATAGTGTGGATGATAATAGTATGCTTTGTATATCATCCACACTATTACAGCTCTGAAGATGGAGCAATAAATGTTCCGAAACGTCAGCTAGTACCAATCGTTTGTTTTGTTTGCCATCTCGTGATAAAACCTATCCTTGAATACCGACATGGCTGATACAATATAATTGTCTTATAATTGATATCATGCATGAATCATTCATTAAAGATTTATACTTCAATATTATAGCCAATATTCGGTTGGTCCTATCATTTTTCTAATCCGTTCTATGATCTGGTCCCGAGGAGGGCGCTTGGGAGGGAGTATACTGAAATATTTCCTTGCTTCGAAACAACATTTATTACATTTGATTTTTAAAAAGCAATTTTTCACTACAATAGGGAAGTGTTTTACAGAAAAATTTCCTCTTTCCAGTATAAAGTCAGCCTGAAAATAAACTTGAATTATTTCTGAAGACAAATGCCAAGGAGTCAAGAGTGACATTGTTGCGGGGAGAGGGAGGTACGCCTGCTGAATCGACTTCTTTCTGCTGCCGCGGGCTGGTGGTGATGGAGATGGCGGTGGCGGCGCCAGACAGAAGCGAGCCGTCTCAGGAATGACCGCCGCGCGCGTGTCTGTCGTGGAGGGAGAGACGACGCCCCGCCGCTGCCGCCGCGCCGGCTGCAAGGTCCTCGACCCCAGAGCGGCGTCGATGCCGGAGGACGCTACCACGCGCGCCACTCGCACTGCGTGCGTGCGCGTGTCACTAAGGATGTGTGAGTATGCGACGGCGTGCCAACTGCCTGCCGTCGCAGCTTCAGCAGGGTAGCGAGCCCTTCGGGGTGACAAAGGCATCGAAACTGATCTATTGTAGTACAGCGTTCTGCCAACACTCGAGGGTGATAGTACAACAAATTGTTAATACTATTTCCTTGTCCCGCGTCGCTAACATTACACAAAGCATTAGACTTCAATATAAATATCAGGTAAAACTTTTCCTAACTATGATAAAATATTTTACCCTAATTATGAAAATAGAATGAACAGATTTTTTTTTTTTTAACAACAGTTTTCAGGACCGCTGAAATTAGTAATGGCATTCCGAAAGACGTCAAAGCACACAATCATCCCGTATAAAATCCAGCACCCCTAAGGAAGGGGATGCCATAAAAAATCAACATGACTGATACCAGTGACTAAACCACAGTTTTCGGAGTCGCCGAGTTGATAGAAAAAAACCGATGTCGTGTAAGTCTAAATTAGGCCTTCATTGAAGAATGACACCACTAGCGATCTTTTGGAAGATGGCAGAAATAAGTTAATGTGTAAAAATAATTAAGAACTAATTTTGAAATAAAAAAATTAAAATTGCATTTGATCCATAGTTTTAGGATTGATATGTTTAATTAAATTACTAATGCCGTTAAGTTCAGTTCACATAGGGACATCCTTAGAGGTGGGGGTGGGAAGAGCGATACGTAAAACAACTTATATTCGGGTCGGTTCAATGGTTTTTGATTATTCAAAGTTGAATAAACGTAGTTCAATGAAATTATGTAATTTTTCAGACCACACGAGGTGCACGAGACCCATAGTTGGGAAGAGCGAGACACTAAAATCTATCGAAAATGTCCGCTACGAAAAAATTTAAGGAAAATCTACCCATATTGGAATAGTGAAATGAAGATTGGAATTTTGTATGAAAGTACTATGTTTTTAAATCTGAAGATATTAAAATCTATATTTAGGTTAGCTGTTTGATTTGTGGATCTGGAAGCATAATGAGATCGTGTTCATGTTTGCGCTTTTTTATTCATTGTTTTCAGTAAGTCATGTAGTCATTATTCATACTTATATTAAGTCAAACCACAAGGTATTGACTAATTTTAGTTTCATTATTAGAACTTGCGATAGTTATTTTTCAATAATAGCAATTTCTGTAAATTGTTCAAAACATTTCCAAGTAGTCTACGTCAACAAGTCAATGGTCCATGAAAATATTCATATTGAAAATCAGTTGTGCAAAATGACGTCAAATCCACGACCAGCCCCTGTACCTACTTCTAGGGAAGGGGATACCATGTAAAAATTATCGGAAATCACATGCGTGATGAGTCCAATGTTTGTGTTATCGCTAAGCTTATAGGTACGTCCTAATACACAAGAATACTATCAAACCAACAATATTAATGGATAACATTCTTATTGGATAGTAAAGGCAGTGCGAAAAAGAATAAAGTTGGAGAAATTATTAAATTCACGCGAGCAAAGCCGCGGGTATTATAGAAATTTATTATAGAAACTATTATGTGAAGAATAATTGTGTTAGGCGGATGGCCTGAACAGCGAGCATGGCGAGTCTGGTCACTTCCCCTTATACCACTGAGATTTCAATCAAACTGGAGGAAAGACTACCTGAGAAACACTTCTGTGCATGTTAGATATCCCTACCGGGAGGGAACAGGGAGAAACTTTCATACAAAAACAAATTAGCAATACAACCTATGCAACCTGCACTCGTAGGTAAGGCCACGTAATGACGAGAAAACTTTATAATACAATAATATTATAAGTAATCCACACGTTATTTAAACAAATAGCACACGTTATTTAAACAAATAGCTATAGGAAAGGAAAAATAACACTCCAAACCCAGACGTCGTGATGACACGTTACCGACGAGAAAGTTAAAAGTTTGTTACAAATGTGTCCAATTTTTTTTTATAAATCCAGAGCGATGTAAATTAGTCGTTACTATTTAGTATTATGTACTGCAATAGCGGTGTTTAAGTTACCTTTTGGCTCAATAGAACAATCTGATATTAGTCTTTAACAGTTTGGCTACACACCTTCTGAAGCACCCTCGGAAGTATAAAGGAACAGAGGATTAAAACTCTTAGGGGAAAATATCATAATCAGGGTTCCATCTTGAGTAACGTCCTTCAATATCAGCACTTACTACGTCAATTTCTACCACATTCTATTCGCAGACGATCCTGTAGTTTTCAATTCGGCCAGCCATTTTATATCTTCTTTAGCATCAACTAACTCCCGAGACTTCAACCTAAGCACAAATTATTTCTCAGTCTCCCAAACTAACTCCGTAGAATTACACAATTCTACCATTCCACGATGACCATCTCAATTTACTCAATTTTATATTTATATACATATTTTATATTTACTCAAATACATCCCAATTCTCAATGAAATGTATTTGAGTAAATATAAAATTATCATTCCAAAAAGATAGAAATTTCCGAGACTTTCAAAAGAACAACTTCGAAATCGATAAGCTTAATACACAAGTTTAGATTAAAAACAAAGCTCCCATAATAGCATAATATAAAATGTTGAATAGTAGAATATCAAGATCGACTGTTCAAGAGTGAAATTTGAAATCGCATGACTAGCAAAAAACCCTTTAATTATAATGTTAATTTTATTATAATTCCACTCCATAATTTATTGGAGTAGAAATACCCCAAACCAGTAATTTTATTAACAATTAAGACTCACGTGCTTCATTTCATGGAACAGTGAATGTTCATACAGACTTAAGGATTGTACTCACCTATAAAAAAAGAAAAAAATATTACAATATATATTGAAGAAAATATTATAATATATAAGAAAAATAATATATTGGCATTTTACAATTTGATTCCCTTCCTAAAATGCTTACAATTTTATCTTTTTTACGATTAACAAGATTTGTTTTTAAACACAAAGCTTATTACAATAAAGACAAAGACGGTGTTAATGCTATTTTTTATAAATATAGTCTTTTTCATTCTTCCGAATCCACATTCAATACCATTCAATATAGTATAAGAGTCGGAAAGAGAACACTGAAACTGAAAAACTGCAATCCCTCGGAGATTTCAATTCTTGAAGTGACATCCAAATTTTCAAAAAAATTAATTTGTAATGTGTAAATAAATAGGTTTTTCAGTTACAATTTTTGAAATTTGCAGTGCTTAGTTTTAAATATTTTGCTTATACTGAACCTGTTGAGATGTTCGATTAGGTTAAGGATGGCGTCACACGAACAATAAAAGTGTCGCAGTGTCGGAAGACACATTGAAGCGCGTTTTTGAGGGCACACAATTAACAGACCATCCATTTCTGTGCTCGCACAGTAAGACGCATGCGCAGACTGACCCACGTGGTGCATGCAAAGACACGACTTTGTAAAGGTATGCCTTTCTCTTGATCCCTTCGGTATGCATGGCATGCATTGCCATTCTGTACTATGACTAGCTCCTTTTTAAAATATGTAAATTCGAAGACAGCAAATTACGCACACTCAGCAAATATATTTTGTGTTAAACGATAAAGAAGAATTTGGTAACATCTAATTAATAATGAACGAAAGAGACATGGCCATTTCTATCGGAATATTTCATTAAAATCTTTTTTCACTTTAACTTACGATACTTCTTCGCATGATTATTTTAACATGATAAAGACATTTCGCGATATGATACAAATATCAGACACGCAAAATCTCCAGAAATACGTAACAATCTTATAGTAATTGCCTCAAGTATTTTTCTGGATAACTGATGAAACTTTTACTGGAACAATTAATTCCTTATGTACATACTTATGCAAATAAGTATAAAGAATGTACATATTACTTCCGTGTACCCTACACGTGGAGAAGGTGTGTGATAACTTTCAGTCAGGTGAAAATGGCGACGAGCCGGGAATCGAACCCCGGACTCCTGCTTTGATCGGAGGGGTGTTAACCACTACACCACCCGTTCGCCTTCCACACCTGTACACCATTTCCACCCAGACCTAAATCCCGGAAGACCTGAGACACATCCCCATACAGGAGATAAGTGAACCAGGCGGCACACAATGCTGTGAGCACTTTATTACCGGTTTCACACGTACCTACGTGTTAAGGTTCGTTATGTACATATTTCTTCCGTGTACCTTACACGTGGAGAAGATATGTGATAACTTTCGGTCAGGTGAAAATGGTGTACATATGTGGAAAGCGAACACCCCTGCGATCAAAGCAGAGTCCCGGGTTCGAATCCCGAATCGTCGCCATTTTTACCTGACCGGAAGTTATTTAATAGAGGTTATTCTATTAAATTCTGTCACTAATTAATCGTAATTGAACAAATAAAAAGTTTTAAGCCTTTTTAGTGTTAAAAGTTTTTAAACTCTTAACTCAAGTAGGTAGTTATATTTCGTTACACCTTAAAGTCCCTAGTAAAAATTATTAGAATATTATTATAAATAATGATATTTTATTTGTACCTACTGGTTGCTATAANTGAAATGGTGTACAGTTGTGGAAGGCGAACGGGTGGTGTAGTGGTTAACACCCCTGCGATCAAAGCAGGAGTCCCGGGTTGGATTTCCGACTCGCCATTTTCACCTGACCGAAAGTTATCACAAGTATACCGAATTATTTTAGTAACGCTTACTGTTCATTAAAATATTTTTCTATTTAATTTTTTCCATTCAAATTACATCATGGGTTTACATGACACAATGTAATTGATATTATTGGGTCAGGGAAAATGCGTCGTTTAAAGCTGAGACATTGCATGTTATCAATTCGTGACTCCATTCGTATATGTCAATATATAATTATAAAATGCAAGAAGTTCATAAATAATTCAATTGATTAAAGAATATATCCATCTCTATTACTCAGCATACAACTCAGTGAAATATATTTGTTTCAATATTATCTAGAATAGAAGAAAATTGAGCACTGTAAATAGAAGAATAAAGAAAAAACTTATGAAAACATTAACAATACTGCGAATACTTTAGAAGTAGGTCATGGTATGCTGAAAATGTTACGCGCGCCTCGCTAGAAGCGTGGACGGAGATTTAAAAAATTCTATGCTTTTGCTATTAAATGAACTGCAACTTGGTGAAAAATTTATTTATACCTTATGATTTAATATGATATAGGTAAAAACCCAAAACTCGGAACATCATCACTGAACTTTTTCAATCTAATTCTCGAACTCGCAACATGGTACACTCAATTTTCAATACAAAAAAAATACATTTCAGTCGGAAAATATCTAGCGACTTTCAAACTCATGACATTTCTGAAAGTATGAGTAAAATAAAATAAATTAAAAATGCAAAGGATAAATATTCATATTAGGGTAAATAATCACGAGTTGAACGCAAAAATTTATATTAGAGACGCATCAATATTTACTATCATACTTTTTGATGCATGGCTCCCGCCCAGTCTAAACTGTCGTGCGTTTCTGGAAGAATGTTGCAGGCCAGAAAGTGTCGGATCCAAGTCAAGAACTGAACGCACAGTAATACAGGCGTGCGTCATTCGTGTGCCTGAGTATTGTGCTGTTACGACAGACAGTAGTAGGTCGTCCAACACTGCGACACTCTTTACTTCCCGTGTGACGCCAGCCCAAGACGATGGATAATGTCTAAGCAAATTCTTTTCAATATTAGTTAAAATACTGAAAACACAAGTAAAATAAAACGAAACAATAAAATACCATTTTAGTAGTAGATTCATTTTCACACAAATGGGAAAAATTATTCATATAAACATTTCCTCAATTTACATCCTTCTATTTTATACGAGTCTTCTCACATTCGCTTGTGATAATCATGGTGGATAAATTATATTAAAACCAGACCACTGAAATAATCCGAGATTATACGTATTCAAAACAATGAAATATGGAAAAAAGAGTACAGACTTTTGAGGATATAAAATGTTTGATAGGTATTGCGCCATGTCGCGAAACGACACTACTTCTGCTAATGCTTATGGCCAAGAATGAATTTTCATACTCCGGGAGAAACAAAAATTTGAACAGGTTGGTTACGTAACAGTCATTGGTATTGAAAACAATAAGTAAAGTGTGTTACACTTTATAAAATTAAGAGCCCACGAGAGAACAACCTCCGTTCCGAGCTAACTCCATCGATCGTGCCAGGTGTTTGGAACTTCCACACTACTCCCCATCCCTCTCAACATCTTACGCAACATGGCGCATCGGAACTGGGGAAATTTCGACAATATGCTCATCAAAGCACTTTACTTCATCGATCCAACCGAAATTAGAAGTTAATAGGATTCACTAAGTCCTTAGTTTCTGTTTATTCTAATCTGTCTCCAGCGAAAAATACAATGTAAAGTCATCGCACGGAGAACTACATGGTAAAGAAATCCATCATTCAGATGGAAATTTTGTAATGATTCCATCAATTGAAAAGCAAGTTTCCAAAACACTATGCATGTAGGTCCTGTCTCTTGAAGAAATACTGTACGACTATAGAGACATTTCCGCTGATTTTTATACTAAACATGATTAATATTTTTACGTATTTCCCTCTGTATTGCTTAACTACCAGCAAAAACAGTTAAATTGACAGCAAACCATCATTTCATAGGAGAGAACACGTAGTACGAAATCATTAAAATTAAATGGTTGGTAAATCAAAAGAACCTTCCACTAAATGCTAAGCTTCGCAGATACTCTGTAACAAATGTGGAGGTTAGAAAATAATGTGACATCTGTTCATAAATCACGAAAGACCCTATAGAACGAGACTTAACTGTCTACCTTCACATCGAAATCTTTACACCGATGGGGTAGGACGTTCTTAAAAGCTTGTGGAAATGATAATAGTCCACAGTAGGCAGGATACGCTACATCAGTTAAGAATTAAGTACACTGATATTTGTTATGGTTAAGGAATTGCCAAATTTACACGCTACAAT
This sequence comes from Laupala kohalensis, assembly GCA_002313205.1. NCBI lineage: Eukaryota > Metazoa > Arthropoda > Insecta > Orthoptera > Trigonidiidae > Laupala > Laupala kohalensis. The sequence goes on along the minus strand of NNCF01126083.1, from coordinate 1,305,986 downwards.
CCACTTCCAACAAACATGGATCAGCTGAAAATCAATCGGCACCGTAAACAACTGTTACGCAAGCTACAAAAACGGCATCATGGTATATTACTGGCAATAAAGCTGATCATTTCTATTCACTTTGTTATTCTGTAGCACATGAAATATACTGAAATTTAAAACTGCAATCATTTCTTGTGTTTGTTTCATTGTTTGTAGATATAGCACGCACATAAATAGAACGAATTCACAGGATTTTATTATACAACCGCTTCAGTGTAATGAAGCACACAACAGTTATTTGACACCGAAGGTGGTGGTACTGAGTTTCTAAATAAGACTAATTATTACTTCATCAGATAGCTGTGAATACTCTCAATATGACATGACTAGTGTAAGTTAACTATTCAATCACGTTAGTACACTCCATTACCGCACGCATGTTATTTCGATACATCGAGGTGTCGTCTACGAGTAACATTCGTTTTTGCAGTGTTTCTTCTCGATTTTGAAGAACCCCTTCAATATTAAGCCTGGTCGTCTAAGTTCAAGTTCGAATATAATTAATAAGACGGAGTCTATGTAGATTGATCTAACGTCAATGACCATGGAAAGTAATCGCAGGACAAGTTGGGGTTAAGTATAACTCAAAATTATTTTTGTGGCAATCTTACACTAATTTTTTATTACTACTTTAATATTATGAACACATTTTATGGAGAAGCTATTGATATGATCTGCACTGTAGTGTTAAAAACCCATTCGTGTTCAATGGTTCAAATTAAAAAACAAATGATAACTTCACAATACGGCAATTCCCTTGCAAAACTACGCAAAAGCTATAAGAGCATTTAGTGAAGACAAATAATCAGGAACTACCGCTGAACAGTGTTTGTACATCCTCGTACTTAACTAGTCTCTCAACAGCTTGAAAATAGGAAATTACGATCTGCAAGAAAGAATTGTGGATTGGGGACGTTCTTTCCACCTGACAATGAGTTCGACTCCACATTCAGGGCGTTAGATGAAGTGGACTGCTAATTACGGAAGATTACGAAAGAAATATGCGTAAATACATAGCATCCGAGTCGAAAAAATCTGAGGTAAACAGCAGCATATCCGAAAAGGATTGCTCCGAACATTGTTCTGCAATTTTCCGAGATTTTAGAAGATTAGTCCTCATTCTAAAAGGGAGTATAAATCATATATTACATAACTAAAAATTACATTCTTAACATCCCTTTCTTCAATAACGCACCTCTAACGATACCTCTTATTCACCGTAATATATATGCAACGCTAACCCTTCCTGTTCCTCCCCTGATAAGTTTTAACTGATTTACGGAGAATGTGGGGACAAATTTTGGTACAGTGAATTGGTTGCTCGTTCCGTATTGCTGTTCTCATTAAGCATCGATTACAATGACATCTTCTATTAAAGTTAAAAAGCTCCCCATAAAACACCCTGTAAAACAACGCTATGGAACACTAAGCTAACACTTTCCTACCCTGTCGTACCGATAGTCACAAATCCCCATCTCCCATCCCCGCAGTGTCCGTACATAATTCGTTGATTATGTTAATGGACCGTCCATAAATTGTTTCTTATTTCGAGTTCAGAATTTATAGATTTACATGAATATTTTTCGCTCACAAATCCTTAACATGCTTTAGGAAAGATGGTAAATCTATAAACTATATCTTGCAGTGTCTATATTATGACTTTGTGAAAACGGTCATGGAAAATTTTGTGCTCATAAGATCACCTGTAAAATTCCTTTCAACAATTAGTTTTAGGAACCAAACAGTCCGAAAAAATAGTACTGGCAACAATCTTCTATGCTCAGAGCATTGGAACCACTTACAACGATTCAAGGTTTACAATTCGACTGAGTCATGACGCTTAGATACTCAATGAGCCCCGACCTACCTCTAACGAACGGGTTGTCACCCGTGTAGAAGTCGGCCAGGTCGCCTGTACCCCAACCGCACGTTTAGACGACTGTCGCGACCTTGTTCGTGTGTGCTATTTCTGCAATTGCCCCGCTGCAAGCAAGAATCCCTTCGATAGCAGAGAACACGGCGGCGCGGCGCGCCCACTTTCTTCCTCCCCAACCGCCTCCCTTGCTCTGATGCTGCTTTTCCACCACTATCTGAGACAGCCAAAGAATAATTCTCCCGACGATGGTCGTCCTGGCTCCACCAATCGCCGCCGGGAGACATCCCTCAAAATTAGATTTTCGTATAGACGATTCGGGTCACCGTCGAACGACTCTTGTACCAGGACCCTGAATTGGTAGTGGAAGCCGTGACCAACGTCAAGAGAAACTACATCCAAGAAACGAACTCTAAATTTATACCAAGGTATAAATTCTACGAGAAAGATAGACGAATCATTTATTATATGATTATTGTATTTTGCTAGACGTTTCCAAAGTCAACAATACAAAATATTTTCAAGATAATTATGCGTGCAGTCCGATTATCCGAGTATATTTAAAAGAAAAATTTTAATATACAATAATTCCCAACAAAGAATAAAGCTGTACTAAAAACCAATAGGACCACCGACGTGAGATCAACTAGTTAAGATCAGGACAATTAATACTATAAGAATGTTTATATCACCACAATTATAACCAAATTACAGGAAACGCTAGTTGGAAAATAAGTATACAAAAGTTCTAAATACAAATGCTATTAATTTATATTATTTGAGATGTGCAGATTGTATTAAAGAAACAAAATCACAGGAAAATCATTGGTTTATCATCAAATATTTCATAATTAGTAATAAATTTATATTTTAGTTGTCGAACAACGTTTCAAGGCTATGGTTTTGTCTCCTCTTCAGATTTACAATAATAAATAAAGTTATGATATTACACATATGTAACATCTATACCCAGATGAAATTATTTAAATTAATGTAAGGTTAAATACAAATTATATGTTACAAAACATGTAATATAACATTGTAAATAATTGTTATTACTAATAAAAAATTTGCCTGATAATAAAGATACCTGACAAACCAGATATTTACCAGTGATTTTGATTGTCTTTAATGTAAACTGCACGTCTTAAATAATATAAATTAATATTATCATAGACAATAGAGAATGAGAAGTAATATTTAAAAAAAACACTAGACGAAACTGATTAAAGAAAAGGTTATACTCATTCGTACAATTTTCTTTATCCGTGTACATGAAAAATTATATCTATTTTTACATATGGCCCCAGTAAATTACTGAAGACATGACATTTCAATACGTGCATACACAAAATTGTAACATAATAGAACTAAGGCTGGTATGGACTATGTGGAGGGATCACGATGCGCACCAGGTTTCCATGGTACTGAAAACTGCTTTGATATCAACCTACATGAGGGTTCCCATGTGAGTTCATGTCGTACTAGATCCATGTTTTCATTTATTATTTGATTTGTTTTTTCTTCTTTAATCCTTTCCCGATAATTAACATTCGAACACAAGTATATACATATGTATATAGTTGCACAAGCATATAGTAACACATGCATCAAGTCCTTCTATTGCATGATAAAATGTTGTCCAATAAATGATAAAGACCCGTGAATTTAATGTATTACCAAGGCAACTTATTACGTATAAAAATATCAGAATCTCATATCGTATCTCACTGTCCGCATTGTGCCCAAACTTGAAATAGAAAATGGATAAAGTATGGATTATACCAACGATTTTATCCAGCAGACATTCCGAGCTTGCCCGTCGTGGAGTGCGGATTGCTCTGCGTTTTCCCGCTCTTTCTTCACTGACGTCAAGTGTTCTAGTTCGGTCTGTCTTCGGTGCACGTGGTTCTCGCGGTACGCGGTTTTTACATTCCGGGCGACAACTCGCGCACTAATTGCAGTTCTGACTGAACTCGTGACCGAGGCTGCAATCGCGTGGCTGCCGCCATCTTGCAGCGTCTCGCTCTGGTCTGTCATCTTGCCCCGTGATCGTCGACCTACAAAAATTTTCAACTACCTAAACGTCGAAATGGAGACCACACGGTGGATAAAGATGAAATCTCGTCCGCCAGCGCGTTGCTCCTTCAACCACCTCCGGGACTCAGACTCCTCTCTGTCGGAAGCCATCAAGATTCCACGAAATGGGCCGCAACCAGCCAGCTCCTCGCCCCAACCGTCTACGGCCCCGGATTTGGTCATCTCGGAGCACCAGATGGCATCAATAACGGAGCACCTCGGAACGCCGCTGCCGCCAACCGGAGACACAACAGCCCCTACCAGAATTATGGGTGAGTTAGACGCCTGCGGCAACGTCGTATGCATGAGCGCCAGTGCAGTGTCGTGCTTTATTAGCGCTTGTTGTAATCCTCCCATGGGGCCATGTCACGCGCAAAATCCAGCAGCCTGTCAGGTCGACATGGAGGTGCCAGAAACTGATTCGGGTTTCCAACAAGCCAAAATGTTTTCAAACCTCGACCACCACTTGAGAAAAGACTCATACATGCGCGTCTACTGATTCATCGAACGCGCCGGCTGAGCACGCCGACGCGGCCTTCTCGCTTTCCGCTCATCCCCAAGACTCCAACGTCTCCTATCGCACCCGCTGCCGCCACCAACTTCACCAGTCCCACACACCCCTCCCAGAGACGCAGTGGTGGCGGAATATTTATTGTGAACGTTTTCGATGCTGCCGAACTTCTCTGCCTCCCCCACCCCTATCACCGATCACAATACGCGACAATACCTAATTGTCAAGGTCAACAACCTTAAAGATCACCGTGCTGTGACAGGAAAGCTAAAAGACTAACGAAAACGACCCAGACACGAGCTACTTTTTTCATCGTGTAAAGGAGGAGAGCCGCAAGCGGCTCGTAATTCAGGCTTGTAGCCTACCATGCAACTCGAAGATCTCAAGAAAGATCGAATCGTTAGGTTTCGGAATTCACAACATATCTGAAATCCAGAAACAAATTAAGGACACGCATTTGCATCTTGGCCTGTACATGGTGGAATTAGATAAACTCCGCTAAATTCAAAAATAGAGTGAAATATCTCTCATTTCCGCGTGACCATAGAAGAATGTAACAATAGGGATTTCATCCCCCATTGCAAGCGCTGTCAGGCCTGAGGCCACACGCAGAATTATTATGGCCGACATATTACTTGCTCCCGCTGTGCTCAAGCACTTATCCCAGCTTGCCCCACCCCCGACGCAGCCACATGTGCGAAATGCGCAGGCAACCACACATCCTCCTGGTCGTGTTGTCCGGTGTTTCTAGCTTTAAAGCAACGCAGGCAGGAAGCACTTCTTCGCGCCCAACAACGACGCGAGACGACACACTCGGCACGCCGCACTAATAACGCCGCCCGCCCCGCCGTCGCATCAGCCGCCCCCAGGTCTGTCAGCAAACTCGTACAGTACTCACAGATGGAGCAGGGCGTAACCACCACCCCCTATTGATAGCAACTTTAATTTTTCAGAAATTGGTAAGCACACTGAATTACTCCAGTGTGCACAATCATTTAATTTAAAAACTATAATAAATATTGGCAAAAAAATCATTAAAATCCTGTGAGGGAAATCTTAAAAGCCCTTTTAATTTTAGGTATCCTGCCCCCCCCCCCATTTCTAAAATGACAAATAACGCCAAAAGCACGCGGGAGTACTGCCATCACCCATCAGCATGTCGATACCTCACACCACGATTCCGAACCCCAATCTCAAATCTCTCGAGGCGACTATCATCGAAATAGGGTCCACGTCAGGCGCAATCATTGCGTCTGACTACCGCCGCCCGTCATCGAAGAACCACCCAGACATCGAGAACATCGACGCCCTCCGCTCGTTGGGACCTCGCCTCATCCTCGCTAGAGATCTCAATGCGAAACATGAGTCATGGGGCTGCGGAGCGCAAAACGCTGCGGGCCTCTCCATCCATGCATACCTTCTGAAAACCCCTTTTCCCATACTCCCCCCTTCTGGCTCCACCCACTTTGTGGACGACCTACCCCACGACATACTCGACATCTCTCCATACTCCAACAACATCTCCACCACAAATAACCAACCTGTTTCTGAACTCACCTCCTACCACCTCCCCATAATGTTCACAATATTTTTTGGCTTTTCCCCCTTCCACCTCTCTCACCCTCCGTCTATTACTACCGACTGGCGACAATTCACCGATCGTCTCAATCGTAAAATCAATACAAATCTTCACATTCCCAAGAACATTGACGACGCATTCACCCACGTAACCCACCACATCACCATCTCCTACCACCTAAACAGTACCATCACCCCCGCCACTCATCCACTCCAAACCCTACCCGCCGACATCCTCGCCCTCATACGTGAGCGTCGCCGTGCCCAGACTCTTCTATCGCACACGTGACGCTGCGCATAAGTGCCATTCCAAAAAAACTCGCCGCCTCCTTCATAAGTCTCCAATCTCTCAAAATCGAATACTGGAACAAATTCATAGCCAATAACCCAACCTCAAGATGTCTGGAAACTCCAGAAATCCTAAGAAACCCCTCCATGGCAATCTCCCCCTCCAAGCACCAGGTTCCCTCACCTACGACCCCTCCCGAAAATGCGAAATTTTTGCTGATACCCTCCAATCACGATTCACGCACCACCAATCAACCTTCCCCTCACCCCGCTCGCGACACCGCATGTCACACACGGGCGCCGCCTCCTGGGAAATCTCCATAGACGAAGTCCGCCCAACAGCTGAAAACCACTTCCACTCGGAAAGCAGGAGGTCTCGACAAGATTGCAACTTACCCCCTTTCTATATAATCCCCAAATACCAATCAAAATCAAATTAGACATCCATAATAAATGTATCCGCAGCCTATATCTGGGCAACCACACGCTACACTAACCTCCGTCGCCTTCAACAACAACAAAATTCGGTATTGCGTATCGTTGTTAAACCAAAAATTAAGAGTTCAGACATATCGAAACTCGAACTTCGGACTCTCTTTCCCTATTCGCTAGGTAAAAAAGGAATTGAACGTACTTTCTCCAACTAACTCTTCCAATCTTTTCAACAAATATCGCCACCATCTTTCCGAGGACCCCTTCTCTTATGCAGTACTCTATCCCACAGACCTACTCAAACTTCCACCACCACCCACCATCATAAAAACACTTATTTTCTCTTCCTTCTTTTCTTTTTTCAAATTCAGCAGAGAGCAAATTATTTTCATTATCTTTATTGTAAACGACACTCACTGGTCGCACTAGTTGCCGCCGGCTCCTGACCACCCACGCCACAACGAAAGTCACCGTATCTGCGGCAGACATCGTTAAACGGCGCGTGTTTCAATACAGAGTCCACCAACCCAACAAATGGTTTAAATATATCAAGATGAGCACGACAGGACGTGCATGCTTGGACAAAACGATGGAAACAAGACTACGACGTATCCAGCAGAGAGAGATGAGCTGTTTTCTCGAAGCATTCATGCACCTTTCTGAGTATTATCTACAACCAGAGCTCAAATGATGAAATTCACATAAGAGGTGTTTTGGAATGACAAACAATCATGCACGGTATCGTTTTCGAGTAGGATCAACATCTTAAGAGCCCTTCTCGAGGAAAAAAGTACACAAACCATTTTTACAAGTATTCAGTTTTCTATATCCTTTCGCTTATTTCTATCCGACCACTGAAAGCTCCCGACTCCCGCGAGCTTCAACCCGTAGAGCCAAGTCAGCGAAGAGCAGCGCATGGCAACCAGACGGCGGCCCTCAGCACCCTGCACGTGTGACGCTGACTGACGCCGGCGCCACCAAACAGCTGCCGCTGCTACCATTACCGCCTCCCTCGTCCGCCAGATAACGAACCCACGACGAACACTTCAGCGCCTCGTCATACGATATCCGACACTCCCAAGAATAGTGACGCTTGGCAGACATCGTGTGACTGTACAAAAGCACCGCCCCCACGCGAAAACTAAGAACACAAAACGAATTACCGCAACCTTAAAACAAACAAAAGTTACAATATGAAAAATTTACAAGACTCCGTGCTTTCCTAGTAGATAATTTATGTAATGAATTTTAAGCCATAATATGCTAAAAGGAATACCAATGAAAAAAACACTATACCGATCTATTTTGCTCCTATGTCGGCAATTTGGTATCTCACGTACAAGTTACACATGAATGTAACTTCTACAGAAAATTTGAACCAAGAAGAACATTTAAGAAACGAAACACCTGAATTTGATTCCACGTATTTTTTTTGTGGGCCTGGTCAACATCGAGGTCATTAGAGCCCTTAATACTTGTACAGGTAGGGAAAATGCAGTTACGCACTACGGAGAGCCAACATGACTCTCCCCGCGTGTGGGACTCGCCGAATAACTCAGCCGTACCCACTAAAAACCCTCCTGAATTACAACTCAAAACTCAAATCCCAGAATATCTCAAGTCTTTACTTAAAACATTTATAAAAAAAAAGAAAAAAAAGGGAAATGAAAGATACCCTAGCCCTAATAGCGTCAAATAAATGTTATTATTCCACGTAATTACAACTATAAGTGTTTGGAAGGAATTGCTAATCCTGCATAAGATGGACCCCAACAGTATTCAAAGAGGATGTTATTAGAGGAAGGGGCGGCAAGAACCTGTACCAAATATATGAAGAACGTATTTGTGGAAACTATTTCACTACAGCGACATGAATGACATCTTTTAAAGAATATTGACTGCTGCGGGGAGGAAATTGCACAATTATGTACCTTTCCCGAAAAACCAGCATATACATATGGAAAATAATTGCCGCGGTAGACACTCTCCCTGCACTTCGGAAGTTTCAACACGGTTTCGAAGTCCTTGGTGCAGGAACACCGCTGCAATGGTACAACGTTTTTGCTCCGTACAAGATGGGAAAATCTTAATATTTAAACCAATAGAGTGAAGGATCTATCAAATTTGGTTTAAAAATAAATATTTGTTTTAAGATTCAGTTATTCGTTGTTTATAAAGGTGTGTTCATGTCAATTATTCGTTGTTAATAAATTAATATATTTGCCACATTGAAACACCATTCAACTTATCGCTGAGCATAAGAGTTGATAGTGATAGGGTACAGTAATTTATTTATAAATTTTTAACGTAATTGTTTCTTTTTGCACTAACAAAGATACTAAAATTATTCACTAAATGTCGGGCACAACTACACGGGCCAGCCGAAATTAACTATTAGCCATGTCATCCAGTAAGTAGCAACGTAATGGACAAATCGTGTAATGAGTGAAGTAGTATTTGTGGCTCATGGCATGATTCACGATTTATCTCCCTTGTTTACGATCATGTTACGATATGGCTAATCGAAAGATATGCCTTAACAGCAGCTTCAGGAAGAGGAGGAAAACCTAGGGCAGTTTCAACACTTGCAAACTACATTATGAGTATACAACTGATACAAAACTTTAAACGCATTAAAAAAAAAAATTGTATACTCTCGTCCTTACCTACGTTATTACCCGTGATGAACCATAATATGGCATACAGAAATATTGCTCCGGAAGGCAATACTAACCACTCACGAACATAGAAACACACTAATTAACGTTCCAATTCATAACATTTAAGGTATCTAAATTTAAATTATTTTAAGTTCAGTTCTGTGATAATCCAAGATCAATGATAATTGTTTCGTCTTAATGGCGTATTCACGAAAAACAAAATAGTAATGACACGTAACATATCAAAAGCGATGTTTCAAGGTAATATTTTTTTGGGGTTTAACCCTCTGCGCCTTGTCATAATATGTCAAAATTAGCGGTGCAGTAACTTCACTTCATAACATACGGGTCATTCCAATCATAATCTGTCTAAAATTTCCCGACCAATTCAGATTTTGCTAATAATTTTTCTGGGGGCTTAGAATATTGTGTAAGTAAGGAAAATAATGTTTATTAATCTGGTTTTGCTTAAATAATTATTTAGTCGACTTTTCCTCGGCGTAAAGAGCACAGAACCGCGAGTTAAACAATCGGGAAAATTTCATATGTTTAAAATTTAACAAAAATGACAAAATATCTTTTTTTTGTTAAAAAATTATTTCTCAAATACTCCATCTCAGAGTTTAATGAAATTTTGGTAGTTGAAAGTAAGTCTAATGAACTCTAATTCCACCAATTTTTGGCATGGGAAATTCACAGCCTTCAAAGTTATTGTAATTTAAAGTTAAATTTTTATTTTCATGTATTTGAATTCCTTGCTAAGTCATCCCAACTTGAAAACCAATAAATGAATTATAAACGAACACTTTGATTTTTAAAACTTTATTACACAAAAGATATGAGATGAGTCTAGTTTCAAATCTTCAATTTTTGTTTCAAAAATGCTCCGAGATAGCGCTTCCGCACCTCACGACTTTGACGACTTGCGTTCACTATACATTTATTTACATCGATCGGCAACTGTTAGCAGCGGTTGGCAACAGTTGAACCATTAAAAGAGAAGAGAATGTCAGTTGTATGACTAGGTTATTGTTATGTATTTTACTTGTAACTCGTGTTGCTGTAACCATGGAATTACCTAGGAGAACGCGTTCACTAGGAGGCCAGAATACTACGCGATCTGCTGAAGATAAATTTAAACGTGAATACATTTTCTGAAAGAGATCTTTAAATAATTCGTTGTAGAAGTGAAACTACTGTAGAATTAGAAACAATCTGTTTCAGCCATGAAAATCGGTTTTTAACTTTTTATTTGAGTATTAGCTGACGCTGTAGGAACTCATTCAGTTTGTGTGTGTACTATTCATGAAAACTTGAAATTGATGCTGACAGGCGCAAAGTTAATACACATAACATTTGAAAAAATGTTAACGGATTTTAAAGATTCCCTTTCCTGCTTAAAATGCTCGTCACCAACAGGGGACTGTCATTTTGGGAAGTGTAGTAACTGTCCAGATATTACACAACAGCACGATTTGATAAACAATTTGAGAAGAACTGCATTGACGAAGTTACATATCAACAGTAGGTTCAAGTTGACAGATGCTCGCTCCAAACCATTGCACTGCAGACAATTTTACAGAACTTTTGATTGAAAAATTTACGCTCTTTCACCTCACCATCAAATTGCTCTGAAGCAATCTGAATATTTTCGAACCATCAAAAATCAAATTGGTCTGGGGGAAGTTATCGTAGTTGCAGATTTTTCTGAAAAATATAGTTTCGTTTTGCAAAATAGTATCCAAGGTATACCTGGAACAATTCATAAGCCACGGTTCACCCTTTCGATTGTTATTTCAAGTAGATAAACAAATCTCCGACGTTTGAACTTTGTTGTTATCTCCGACGAGTTGAACCACAACACGACTGCTGTTAATTACTTCCAGCATTCATTAATTTATTTTTTGAAAAAAAAAAATAAGAGTTGGAAATCTGAAGAATATCTACTACTTATCAGATGCTGCAGTAAGTCAATACAAAAACAAATTCAACATTCTGAATTTATGTTTGCATGAGAAATATTTTGGAGTACCAGCAGAGTGTCATTTCTTCGCTACATCGCATGGAAAGGCCCGAGTGATGGTATAGGAGGTGCGGTAAAGAACTTAGCAGCACGCGCTAGTTTGCAATTGTCCAGCTCAGAAAATTCAAACTCCAAGAGTTGTTCGCGTGTATTGAGAGAAATATTTAAGGTATATTAATAACTGTATTGAATTTCATTCAATATTTAAAACTAACACTATTAATAGACTATTCAGTTATCGTTCACTTAAAGGAGTTAATGTAAACTTTGCTTCGAAAGAGGAAATTGCAAAACACCAAATCATAAATAAAAGATATCGTTATGCTGTTCCTGTGAAAGGAATCAGAGGGTTCCACGCTTGTTTATTTCATGAAGGCCTTGCTCTCATGAAAATTCACTCAACACCAGAAGACTGGAGCAGATTTAATATAATGGAAAGTTACAATGAGAACTGTACACACTTCCCAGTATCAAAAATTGGAACTAGGTATAAATAATTCTGGATTTGTCATTATGTGAATATTAATTTTACTTAATAAATTTTTTTTTAATTGCAGATTAGCTAGCAACCGAAAAAGGACGAACTAAAGTTTAAAAGAATTCAAAGTTAAAATATTTTTTGAAACAAAAATTGAAGATTTGAAACTAGACTCATCTTATATCTTTTGTGTAATAAAGTTTTAAAAATCAAAGCGTTTGTTTATAATTCATTTATTGGTTTTCAAGTCGTGATGAGTTAGCAAGGAATTCCAATACGAGAAAATCAAAATTTTAACTTTGAAAGCAGTGAATTTCACACGCCAAAAATTGGTGGAATTAGAGTTCATTAGACTTACTTTCAACTACCAAAATTTCATTAAACTCTGAGATGGAGTATTTGAGAAATAATTTTTTAACAAAAAAAAATGATATTTTGACAATTTTGTTAAATTCTAAACATATGTTGCCATTGTATGTGTCTGAAGATTACTTTTACTGTAAAATGAAGTGTCTACAATCAGTAGATTAGCAAAATCTGAATTGGTCGGGGAAATTTTAGACATATGACTGGAATGACCCATGCGTTTAAAATGTATCCGAGTGATATTTGGGGCGAGGAAGCTTCCATGTATTAACAAGACATTTTAACTCACAACTTCCGAGTACCTACTCATTTTCACCTGGCTGTTGACGTACAAACATTCTTCCACGATTAGGTACTCGGAAGTTGTGAGTTAAAATATGCAGCGTAGGTACGCGAAAACCGGGCTTAAGAGCTACCAGCATTGGAGCCACCTGTGGTCACCTATCCCTTGAGGGGGGGGGGGGGTAACCCAGGTTCACCGGATCAGGCCAGGTGCAAGTTGCGTAAGGATTTGGGAGTCGAAACGGGTGGTGCGGTGGAAAGCACACCTGCGGCCAGAGCAGTAGGTCCCGGGTTCGAGTACCGGTCCGTCGCAATTTTCACCTGGCTGTTGACGTTGCAAGACATAGTTGGAAAGTGTCTGTGCCATCCCATTCAAGCTGGGACATCCTTCCAGTGAAGACACATGCAAATTTCGAGAAAAGGAAGCAAAAATATCACACTTAAAGATGTCAGGGAGAGTTAGTCTCACGTATACAGACTCAATGATGTCCAATCTGAAAGCTGAAATTTAAAAAATCACCCAAATCTGTAGACCCACTCCCACATCCTATCCACCCACTTTCTCTCAAGAGTAATTCAGGTGTTCAAAACTACTCAGTATGATGTGTTTTTTACGGAACATGGTTTATATGTTTTTTTTATCAACGAGAGTAACCCACTGCGAGACGCAGTGTCCCCCTTTTTTAAAAAATTGTGATATTCTCACGTTGTAAGATGTAAGCATGTAATTAGATGTAAGCTGTCATTAGATGTAAGCACTATATTAGCATAAAAATTTTAAATATCATCTAACCACCCCTATTGAGGGGGTGTCCGCTTCCACACCCCTTATCACTAACCAGATTGATTGCGAGAAAATTATTTACTAAGTGTGCTAGCTCGTGTATCTTGTGTATTTACTATCTTGACTTCTCCCTTCCTTGAACACGGAAAGATTTAAAGAATTGTTGGATATTTATAAGGCTGTTTTATGAATTTTTGCTCTAATAGTGATTTTAATACAAGTTATTCGAGTTTCTGTTATATGTAACGAAAACATTCTAATTACTCGTACAGTTCTAAAACATAACCCCCCATAATCCGTGCTGTCACAATTTTCTGTCACCAGACTGCGTGACGTAACGCGACCACTCAAATGTTTTTGAACACTTGCATCATACCAGTTCAGGGAGGATAAACGTTTCGAAAGGTTTCCTTGGATAAATAGAATATTCTCTTTTCCGCCAAATCGTCTATTAACTAACCACACGCGGGAGAACATGAATATGCCAATGGCGAGTTGGTAGAGTCCTTGTCAAAGTGGACGCCTGCATCTGTGGCGCAAGGAGTACGACACGGACCTTCAGAGTTGCTCCGTCGTCGAAAGGCGCTCTAATTCTGTCCACGGGGTTTGAAGGCGGAATGCGAGACGCGTGTGCAACGCAGCGTGAATGCTCGCAACGCCGACGCGCGATCGCTGGCCGCAGGCAACACTGCTCGCTCGCTCACCGACACGCGTGCAATCCACTACCTCTGGCACAAGCAAACCCATCAACTCAACGCTCTAGCAACCACCAAAATGGATGGACAGCACTGTAACTAATATTTTGAGCAATCGCCGACAGAGGTCATTCTTACGAGCATCAGGATATTTTTTTAATGATTTATGTAAACTTGTATTCCATTGGAAAAAAACATTAAATCTGAAGTCATGACAAAAAAATGTTCTTATATTAATAGTATCATTATCATTACTATTATTATAGTATCTGGGGCAATCTTAGCAGTCCTTTCCTTCTTCGTCTCATTACTGAGCTTTTCCCATGCACATGACTTTTGCTACACAACGAAATAAATACGACTTTAGTTACATAGAAAGGAAGCTTTATGTCAAAAGATTCGCCACACCATATGGGTATTCAATCTTGGTGGAGCAGCTAGGGTATGTGATTTATGAATACCTTCAGCTGGTTCACAATTTGTTATAATATACATTTTCCTCACAATATTGTTAATACAGCGATCATTCGTGAAAAGAGAAAATAAATATGCCGACAGTCGAGTCTTGAGGGAGTCTTAGATGAATGTTTTTTTCTTCTCAAAAATATTATTACTTCTGAAAACACATAACAGTAGCTAAACCTGTGAGACTTAATCGTAGGGAGACTGAATGAAATATTACAGAATGACTAATATTCAGTAATATAATAGGAATGTATAATTTGATTTAGATCGTATTTCATCACTCTTTCATTTAATACCTGCCTAACGTACTGAGTGGATAACCGATCGATTCACTAACCGATCGATAGATCTTGCGTATTTCACCACGTCTATCCACCGGGTTTGGCGACTCCCGGTTGCTAACTGTTCTCCTTTTCGCGAGAATTGTCGATGAACTGCTTACGAAAGATGAGAGCTTAGGGGGTGGTTTGTTTACAACAGTGTACTGCCAAAAAATATTACAACGCAAACTTGTGATTCACTGAGGAGCGGACATGGAATGGGAGAAACTCGAAGGAAACACTAATCGAAAAATGAAGAATAAATCCAAAACCGCAATACCAAAACATTAAACACTCATCGACTAATATTTTTTTCATTCAAATTGTATACGTCGTGAGACATTACTATATCAGAAACATTTCGTAAGATTCAGCTATTCGGGTTCCTATTCTATTTGTTCTGATTTAAGAGTAATTTTTGAACTTTTTTCAAAAATATTTATAGTAATATCTTTTTTGTCAAAGAACGAGGTAATTGATGTAATACAAAAAAGAAACTAACCATCCTTAAGTTTATCCAGTTAAAAAGATCAGTTTATGACGTCCATATTTGAAGTTAATTCTTCCAGATATTTATCCGCTCACCTATCTATCGCCGGGTTGAAGTTACCTCTCCGGTAGGGGAGCCATCCGACTGATGGAGCGTGATGAAAGACAATCTACCATTACAGGATGGACAAGTTATTCGATTCGTGCTATTCTGATAAGAACGCAGGTGAAAGACGCTATAAGTAAGACTATGATATTTACCTAGATATGTCACATACTTCCTATACGCTAGTTCTAGGCAAGCTTCACTTTGTTTCATATTTAGCATTAACAATGTAAACGGGACATCCGAACAGTTATGAATAAAGTATGATAATGCACAATGGAGCATGAAGTATCTCACGTACAACTCCCTACAAATATTGTTAATACGAGCATGACAAGACACGTCAGTGATTTCATTTGTCCGGAATCAAGAAGTCAAGTTACATTATGTTTAAATATATGAGTCAAACTGAGTCTTTCCTTTTTAAATGCTGTTGTCTCGGAAACAGAGGTGAAAATTGAATTAATAGTACATTGTAGACCATTCTTTTAATGCTCTAAAAACAAACATTTATGTGACCTGCTCCATCTAGTTACGCAGAAAAGGAACGAAAAATCTAGCAGACAATTAATGTACATGATATTTGGGCGAGTAGTACGAAATTCTTGGTGGATACGTATAGACTAGACTCATACTAAAAGTAAACGTATTAGGCATTTTGCAAATTAGCATTAGAATTCAAGCCAGTAAACAGAAATAGAATTGAAATTCGTGGATATAGGTTATTTTTGCGTCGGAGTCTCAAGGGACGCAGGCGGGTGGACACGATTCTAGAAGCGCGTAATGAAAGCGAGACATTGCGCTATAACCGATTGGATACGTTATACATACAGAACATATCCATGCAGCGAACGCCCCAACCTGTTGCAATGCCTCGGTGGCAAGAAGATGCTCGTCTCAAGACGCTAAATCTAAACTTAAGAGATGGAGAGATGCAGATAATGACAGCGCATTATTCAGTTTGATTAATTCGAATTAAAACTAATCCAGTTACCTGCAATGAAATACAAAAGAGCTTACTTATATAAAATAATTGAGATAGTACGCACACGTTCCTCTGCGTATTTTTTGAGAGTTCTCAAAAACTAACTTCAACATATCGCTTGAATAGTTGCAAATTTATTTTCGATCAAATGTAATTACTAAGAAAGAAAAATTAATATTAAATTAAAATTAATATGAAATGAAAATGAAATCTTATTGATATAAATATATAATTGATATGAGTTATAATTGTTATTTCATTACTTTATAACATGAAACTCAACATCAAAAATGTGAATAACAAATACAATCAAATACATAAGATGAATAAAATTGGGTATGCAACGACTAAAGTTTTAAAATAATTACAATTATTTCCGACCGTACATGAACGTACGTCAGTACGATTAATTTTAAACGGCAAAAAAATCTGTCCTTCATATTTCCTGCTCAGCTCTTTCACACCACAGTCAATAACTTTTAACACGAATTAATTTAGCTTCACACTTCCAAATAACCGACAATCACTCACGACAAGATTAGTCTTATCACAATACTTCCTAGTATTTCGACTCACGTGTACCCTACACATTCGTAAAATTAAAAGCCTCTTAAATTCAATAGCGAATTACTTGCAAAAATGTTTCACGACCATGACGTAACGTCAATGTGGTGGAAGTCGTAAAGAAAAGAAAGTATGCGATAAAATAAGAACGAACAAATCCATACCAAAACTTGCTGAATAGTTTTTCCATTAATTATTTTGCTCAGATTCAACAAAATAATTTTATTATTTAAGAATACACTACTAAAAAATCATGTCCATAAATTATTCTTCAGTTGCTCTGACACCCCACCAATCCGTATCATAAAATTACATAATTAACTTTAATTTTCTCTAAAATGTTACAATAATTAAGAAGCACTTACAATTTCATTTAGCGAAAACAAATCTCACAAAATCAGACGATCATCGCTGTACTATCAATAAATTTTTCTTCAACCTGAATCATAGAAGTATTACAAAAATTATTACAAGTATTAGAAGAATACCCCTTTTTTAATACATCTTTTGCGTAACACGCACAAAATGAAATTTACACATCATAAATTCATGCATGAAGGAAAAACAACTTCCCGGATATTGAGGCATGAAAGAAGCTGAGTTTGCTCTCGCAGCAGCTGACGATTTTGGGGTCTGGGTGTGTGCTTGGTGTTAATGACCGTGGTGGCGTTGCCCCCAAACGTCAGGACACGAACACATGACAGCGGCGGACAATGGTTGGGCCGAGGCGTGAAAAAGCGGCTGCCCTCCGATGACACCTTCAAACACTACGCATGTCATTCACACTAAATTCGGGTTTCCCTCAATATGCGCTTTGTGAGCGTGTGTTTACTGCTAACGTAGAACTTCCGATTTTATATTAAAACTCTATGTTTTTATTTAAAACAAAGTCCAATTTAAAGAACAAAAGATTTTTATTTAATTACAAGCAACAATACTACCGTGGAATAACATTACTCAAGAGCATACTTCTTTAAAGTTTCGGAAGTCACTACCATGGAGAATCTGAACGAAACAAAAGAGTAAGTTATAAATTTATTTTCATTAATATTAGAATTAATGAAAATAATATTAGAATTTTTGTAATTAATTCTGATATACGTGCACATCAATAGGCCAACTAACGTAAACGCAACACTGTCAGCTTAACATAGACTATCTTCTTAAATTAGAAGTTTTCAATCAGAGGACCCATCTAAAAAAAAAAAAAGCAACGCCGTCCCGAGAACTCGACGGAATACCCACGCAGGAGTATTTGTGGAATTTCCGATCGCAGCTATTGCTTCAGATGCCACAACCAGAAAACAGAAGGAAAGGTTACAGAAAAGAGTGAAAGAACAAAACAAAGGCAGTTTAAGGAAGGTTCTAACGGGAGTTAAAGGAATAATGTATTTTTTAATGTGAAACATTTCAATAATGTTGGTATTTTGCAGTACTTAAACTGCATAATAGTTAATTAAAATACATGGCAGAGAAGGGACTATAAACAAATATGTAGTCAGATTAAGGCGTCTTGAGATTCATCAGTCAGGGTGAGAAAGGTTTTTAGGGCATACAAGCGTGTGCGTTAAGATTATTGAAATAGCGACAATTTCTTTGGGGTATCTTCCAGACTCAGCAGTAATTGCTTCAAAACAGATCGATCTTCTTACCGATTGTGTGCTTTTGGTATTTGTGTAGTTTGATTTCAAATAATCTATCTTAATATTTCTGAAGCTTTCCTCTTTACACACGACAAACTTATTTCAATTAATATCACATCCTGAAGCAATCGAAAGGTACTCGTACACAGAAAATGACAGGGTGTACGTACTTCACTGAAGCGGGGAATGTTATAACGCAGCAAGGGGAGAGACAGAGGGAGGAGTCAAACGGGGCTCCAACTCCGTTAGAAGCAGCCCGTCGGCGACCGCGAAGGCCGCCTGGCGTCTACAAAGACACGGCAGGGAGGCGCAGCACGCCAACGCCAGGCGAAGGACTAGACCCGACCTTGGGCGAGGTTCTCGCTCCCCGCGATGAACAGGATGGACTCCGCTCGTGGACAAACAACGAGGAGGAGGGGACGACGGGCATTCCGCCCGATAGCCACATGACGTCATGAACTGAATTCTATTTCACATTTCTATTAGGCAACATTCGAGATTTAATTGCGATTTTCCATAACATTTAAGGAGAAAATTCCTATCATAGCAGTAATAAAAATCCCAGGGGAAGAAACTTGAGCCAGAAATTCAGCTGCTATATTCGTTTGTCGATATTCATTAGTTTCCTGTAATCAGCAAAATAACTAAAAAAGGCATGATTTTTTTCTATTTTTTCGAGTTTTTTTCATATTTCTTTCAATTTTTCGTAGTGGAAAAATCAAATATCAAAATAAGCATATTGAAATACATAAAGAAGCAAAATTTCAGATTTTTTCAGCAAAATTTCNGGGGGGGGGGGGGGGGTAGTAATTCATCAAAGGAATAAAAAAAAAAAGGAATGTATGTTGTAGGAAATTTTGTCTACTTTCTTTTTAAAACGAGATATTTTCGTCATAGAGTGGACAGTTTTCATAAAATCAATCAAACAGGAAAAGAGCGAGAAGTTCTGAATTTAAAAAAGTTTTTTTCTTCACATTTTCCGAATTTCCATGAGATGGCAGTTAAAATTCGTCATCAGAGTCCTGCGACTGCCCACTACGTCTACAATGCCATTATTGTAAAACATCGCTAAACGTAAATAAATTTTTTAAAGTAATATTTATTTTACTGTGCAGTAAACACCACGGTGACCATTTTCGTATTATCTATACCAACAAAAATTAAATGATGTTCGTCGGAGAGGGTGTCACTTGAGAACGGCTAGACTGATTTGGCCAATTTAAAAAAAATGTTCGTAATAGTAAGGTTTTTAGGGAAAGAAAAGTTAGAAAAGTTTCGCGAAAAATTGGAAAATTCGCGAAAAAACGGAAGTGCTTTTTCTATGGGATTTTTGTATGAACTCAATACCATAACTCACAATTCGAACGATGGATATGTGTAATTCTTTTCTTGCTTTGTTCCTTATGGTCCTGGAAATGTTTTCAAGAAAAAAAAATCCGGACAATTACCAAAAAAAAAGTCGGAAAATTCAACTGCAAAAATCATCACTTTTGTATGCACTCTTGATCTTAACTGATAATAGGAACGACTTATTTGGTTGACTTTTGTTGTTGTTTTTTTTTTTCAGTTGAATTGTGATTCTTTTGTAAGTTCATTTCAATCGTTTCATGAAAAGAATTAAGTTTGTCGTTTTATCTCAAACAAATTTACCACGAAATACGGTAAGTTTTGAAGTAACAAATTGAATATCCATGGCCACAGTTGTTAATAGATACAATGATAACTCAGATATAAGTTTTTTTCTCATTGTTTACACATTTAAAATAACTTTTCACGAATTTATAGAACCATCGCAAACAAATTTATTGAAATTTGGACAGGACAACGTCTGTCGGGTCAGCTAGTTAAATAATAAAACTAGACATAATATAAACAGATGCCAATGCTCAGTTGTAGTGAAATATATCTTGCATAAGAAATAAATCAAAACTTCCGATTTTTTCACGGACTATTATGATATATACCGTGCTTCGTTTATGTTTCTGGTTACAATTTGCTATCACTTAACGACGACTAAAATCACGAGTCAAAACATTTGTGTATTTTCATAAGCACAATATCGTAATCGTCCTAAAAAAGGTAAGTTGTAATTCATTTATTTTATCTTAGTATTACGGACGTTAATAGTAGAGTACTTGCGTAATGATTTAATTCGAATTATCTTTTAAAATGTAAGGGTTCGATTCCCGACGTCGCCATTTTCACCTGACCGAAAGTTGCCATATACCTTTTCCACGTGTAGGGTACAAGGAAAAAATATATGCATAACGAACCTTACACGTAGGTACGGGTAAAACCGGTAATTAAGTGCACACAGCTTTGTGTGCCACCTGGTTCACTTTATCTCCCGTCTAGGGATGTGTTTCGGGTCATCCGGGGTTTAGGTCTCGGTAGAAATGGTGTACAGGAGTGGAAGGCGAACGGGTGGTGTAGTGGATAACACCCCTTCTGTCAAAGGAGGGGGGCCGGGTTCGATTCGCGGTTCGTCGCCATTTCCACCTCAACGAAAGATGTAAAAAAAACATGTTTAAAATCAAACTTTTTTATTCGAATCTCTCAAATTGCGCAGTTTTGAAAATTTTGCAAATCAATACTTGAAATTCTTTATATCCTTGTTTTTTATCTGGGAAAATATGAACGTGGGATGAAAATGGGTTCAGTGTTAAAATAATTAAAAAAAGTAAATTTTCGTGTCGCCTACCGCGTGCGGAACTGGGATTTTTCACTAAATTCTTACTATGCTCTATTATTATGTTAAATATTGCTCCAATATGATAAAGCAAGGTACATATTATTAGATAAGCATCTCATTTTGATATAATTATGTAAAGTTTAAAGTAATATAGTGCTATTGATGTAATATTCCGTGACAATATATTCAATACTTATGTGCAGTGAAATAATGAATGTTCAGATTTATTATTATAAAATTATATACACTAAAATGAACAGAGGGAATATTTTTTTAATTAATGTATTATTCTATTAATATTATATTATTCTTATGACAATAGGAGACTCACTTTCTTTAGTATCTTGCATTACGGAACATAATCTATTGATACCATTCATTTTGAATGATCTCTACTTACCTTCTTAACTTTACAACCCCCTGTAATATATACATAAGTGTTCTACTGTTTTCATTGTAATAAGCTTGACCATTATTTTCCCGTAACTTGTTTGTGTAATAGGTATATCAGCAGCCAACTGTATTTTCGAATGCTGAAAATTGGCGGAAAGGTGTCTAAAGGTGTTTACTACTTAACGACTACCTCTGCCTATTTGGTCCCGGCTCCAAAGCAGAATATTTATTTTTCTCCAACGGTTGATGCTACGACGAAACTTTCTGCGGGTGCGGTCATTTTAGAAATAAAATAATCATAAGAGGTTTTATAGGTGAATAAGTAAGCAATTTACACATTATCAATTCTTTGTTTTTATTTAGCTCAGTAAACACTCAATTTCAATAAAATACTTTATAAAACGATACATAATCATACAACTACTTTAATCCTAAACCTATAATTTTGCTTAACATTTTCTTATAATTTGAAACATGGCAAAGATTCATTCAATATATATTTAGGCAGCTCTCCTTTTCGTTCTGTGACAATTCGCACCGTCGCACGATGTTCTGCTTTGGAGAGTCCCGGAAATCAATTCTGTATCATGACATACTAAAGAACTATGAATACTGGAATATTTTTATGGTACATGGGTTCTTGTGTGCATTGAATAGAATAAAATGTATTCTAACATAAATTAAAATTAACCTAAGTGTGCATCATTATGCATTTCAGTCTATACACACAAACGGTGATAAAATCCTAGATCCATCCCTGCCTTGCACTAAGCTGACAGCAATGGGTCGGTGTTCCTTCGATTTCCCATCTTGGAACCTATTCCTAGCTCGAGGCCACTGTAGATTTAACAATTGCAAAAGATTTAAAATGGTCATCAAGTAATGTGCACACGCAATTCAAAATCACAGAGTAATTATGAATTTTTTTTCTGGGAATCTCATGGAGTATTTTCTATAAACTGCGACACAAGAGAGCACATGTATTAATTTTCTGATCTCAAGTTCAGGTAAAAAGAACAAACAAATCTAATGAGCCATTTCAAAGGTAACAACTGAAATGTGCGGGGTTATTCCACTTCCCTTTCACATCACTAAAGTCGGTAGTACATGGTCATATTTCTACGTCATATCTATGATCATAGATACAGGACATAAAAGTATACCGTGTAATACCGGTCTAAGTGAAGCACTAATTCAATCACTATTCCCTTCCACGGTTTGGATGGTGACAGCACCTCAATCATATAAGAAGAAAATTTCCTGTCGTTTCTGGGTTTCACTGAAGTGTGACGATAGTTAGAAGAAAGATGAAGTATTGTATACATAAACACTTATACATAAACATATGTACATAGACCAAACATGTATGTACGTAGTGCGAAAGTACGTAGTATGATCAGAGTGCGTAAGGGACAGAGGGTAATATGGAACACCTGCGAGCTGCACGACACAGATTGTCAGAAACATGCTAGATTGAATTTTATCATCCCATGAAAAGTTAACACTGGATATTATTTGAACATAAATGATATCCAGTACAGGATTGATTAATTATTTGAACTCCTTTTATACAAAACCCGCAAGGGGGAAAACTGCATCTCACCATATGGAAAATACAAGACAATCTTTGACGTCGCCAATTAACTTTCCAGCAGGTTGCGAAATGAGAGAATAATCTACCATGTACTAGTACATTCCCTGCAAGTTATATTTTTTTATTGGGGTTTTACGGTTCGCACATTACGGATCTGCACGTTACAGATCAAGTTGGTTACTACATGATGATGCGACGAGAGAACCATGGGAGATTTCTACGACACACTACTCGGCTTTACCTCAACACAACTCACAAGTAAGGGCAAGCAGCTTGAATATTTCATGAACATGTTTTTAATCACAAATGAAACCTGCCTCAAAAGATTGCGAAAGTGCGACATTATATAAGAGAAAGAACACCGAATTTGAACATACAAAGAGAATGAAGCTAGACCAATTGTGATACAGAATAAAAGCGTTGATACATTTAGAATCAGAACAATTAGAGGGAACCTGACAAAGTAATGGGTAATTAAATAAAGACTTACGACCTTTTATGGATGAATAATATATATTTTGTGAAAAGAGCTCACGATGTTTCGACTTCGTTTTAAATAGTGTCAGGTAATTAGATAATATAATGGACGCTAATTTGAGTAATGCGTGTAACTTCTCATAAAATACGTAGTTAAACTATGAGTAAATACCTCCAATGCTTACCTAACAATGGATGCGTTTTCAACCACAAACATTCTAGCATACTACACATTGAAATGTTAAAAATAAAGATTTAAGATAAGAAGAAAATAACACATGGCGTTATTTAATGTGATCAGTGAGAAAAAGAAAGAAAAAAAATTCAATAAAACCGAATTGTCGACCACGATGTTTAATTTGTCAGGACTCTTCCACTTATAAAAAATACATTTACGAGCATTATACATCAAGAAGAAAGATTTGCATTAGGAGCTAATGATTTCCGAAAGGAAACTCCATAAAACGAAATCACAACGTAATGGGAACTTGTCAGTCTGTCAGATGAGTTTACCAGTCACAAAGACAAATGACTATCAGCTGTTACGCGCGAACGTTGACCTACATATGCATGGCTGGCACAAGAATCACAACTGGCAGCAGTTTTACAAGTCCACACCATACGACGGATTGTCACAGTGCCCTCGGGAGAAAAACGCCAAATCACAGAATCTTCGATTGTGTCAAGAAGCTCCCCTAACAACGCAAAAATTGTAGAAAAAAGCCATGTCCGTACTCGTAGCCGGAAAACGACGCTACACCTACACTATACAGAAATGTTGAGCAGTTGCCAAAATCCATTCGTACCACACGGGAATAGTTTCATTAAAAAGTACCAGCTACTTTGGGATTTTAGATAATTTAACGTAAACCATCAGTAAAGTGATGAAACAGATTAAATTAGTTTTATGCCATTCATCTCCTATAATGTGTTCAATAATTAAACAAAAAAACTTACGAAGAATTCGAAACATCTGGTATTCCACAAACAAGCTTATGTATTTTTATACAGTATACCGGGGATTGCAATCAAACGCCACTACCTGGAAATTATTCCATACCAACTTCTTGTACAACTGTGAAAACAGTTTACAACAGTTTATAACAGAACTCTTAACTTTCACCCCTTCATTAACGCCACGGAATTATTATAATTTCGCGCAAGGAAATTGAAAGTATAAATGAACCTTCGGCCGCGTGGCTTGGTTCGCGCTGCGCTTCGTGTTGCGTCGTCGTCGCTAGGTCCTTATACCATATGGGATGGCGGGGAGCCGAGTGTCCGTTCGAGGGAGTGGACCACGCCTTCTGCGACGCACCTGGCAGCAGTAACAACAGCCAAAACCTCACGGAGGTCGTCCTCGCACACAAACAACACGCGACATCCTAGGGTGAGGGAAATGAACAACACAAATAAAATTGGCCATCGACGAAGAGCGGAGCAACAGAGAATCGTGACAGGCGTGTGGAAGTGCAGATGCAGAAATAGCGGATGTGAACGGAAAATTAAGTAGAGACGGGAGATTTGAGGTAATAAAAAGTTACACACAACATTCACATTTAGTATTATTTTGCTATTAAAGGGTCATATCAGAATTTTTCAGGATTTATGGCCAAGAAAAATACTCTCAGAAATGCACTACTGCAGAGTAAGGATTGAAAACTTATTCAAGTAATCCCCTTCGGATACGTACACTTGCATTACAACTAAGTAATTTAATATAAACTTGTTTGATCAGGACAAACCGCGTCTCAGTAGACAGAACTCCCTGTACTACTGATGTTATCATTCACCAGCGTTCTTATCGGCAGGATAACTTATCCGCCCGGTAATGCAATTTTGTCTTTCACCACGCTTAATCAGTTGGATAGCTACGCTATCGGTGAGCTAACTTTAACCGGCCGATAGGTGCGCGGTTAAGCGTTATCGGAGAGATACATTTCAAATATTGACGTTGTGGAGATAGCCAATACCCTATTTTTGAAAAACAGGATTAACTTAAGAGTCGTAATTTTTTTTTTTGTATTACAATAATAACCTCTTTTTCGAAAAAAATATGTTGCTATAAACCATCTTGAAAATAAATATAAAAATCTCTCAAATTAGGTAAGGAATACAGAAATAAAAATATCCAAAGAGCTAAAGTTTACGAATGTTATGTTGTGGTAATGTCACTCGAGGTATTCAAATTTGGATAAAATACTCGTAATTGATAACGGTTTTTGATGTTTTGCTATTGCGGTTTTGGGAATCGTTCATTTCTTTGTTATTTTTCAATAAAATTTTCCTTGGAGTTTCATGCACTTTTAAGTCCGTTTGTCCACGATCACATGTATGCGTTGTAATATTTTGTGTGGCTGTATCTGGTGTTTTGTAAACAAACCGCGTCGCTGCCCCTCATCTTTCGTAAGATAATCATTGTTAATTCTGGCAAAATTGGCAACGCAATAAGGTTTGCTACCGTCAGTCGCCTTAGCCGATAGATAAGCGTGCTGAAAGACGCAAAGTATATCGGTTAGTGAACACTCAAATAGTTATCCGCTCGCTAAGTACCCAGCAGATAGTGGAACAGTGCTGAAAGACGGCCTGAGTAATTTAACGTTTGACAGAACAGAACAAATCCCATGGGACGCAAAGTTGAACTATTTCTCGTGCAAAGAAAACACACTGACATCCAATCTTTTTTAATGTCATTCTCTTAATACGTTTTGCATTTAATTTCAATAAAAACGTTATACTTATGAATCTATAACTCTTAATAATAGAACAAAACTAATTAAGTCGAAATACGTTCACAATCACGTTAGGGAAAAATCTCTACATTTTCCTTCAAAGTATTTGAAATCCTTTTTGCGTGTAGTATTCAAGTGACTTGACCGGAAATAATAAGATTTCCACCACGACCCAAGATTTATGAGGCAACAACTCGTCAATGTTCAATTACAGATTAAAAAACAATCCCAGCTCCACAGAAGCCGATACACAGGCCAACTGTCAAGAATCTCTTCCTCAAATTTCAACTCATATCAGAAATCTCATCACATCGACTAAGAATACATATAGTATAATTTCTAAAGCATTATTATAATAGTTCTTAGTACTATTGAAAAAAAAATCACAAAATTATTGAACAAAGTTAACAAAAAGAAGAGGGAAAACAAATATCCATTCTAACAAAAAATGTCATTTCTAATTGTATAATTTCCCCCTCATTCGATGATTCACACGACCAAAGTCGCTGTTTGTTTTTCCATAGTTGATAATCTTATAATGAGTGCATATTTTTATTTGTCAATACGTGAAAAGTTTGCGGGAAGTGGTCCGACTGGTAAATCTAATAAAGACAGATAATTGGCAAGCTAGGAGGACTATGTATGGAAATTTTGGACAATGTTAAAAGCTTAATAGGTCTTTGAGTACATACAGAACGTACTAACGCCAAAAGGTATTCATTGCCAGTTTCCGCAAACTGCAGTCCAAAATAACACGCAACAATTCTTACAAAAAACGCGGTCCATTCAAGAGTGTTCGCAGCGTCACGTCTCGAGACAATGAAGGTCCCAATATAAGTATTGGTAAGGGGCAGAGAGATTCAAATGATGGCTTTCACAATTCATGGCACGCGGCCACTGGCGGAGTTTGGCGTCAACAATGAAATGCCATGGGCCATGCGATGCTTTGCCAAAACGCAGCATTCGAGTAACACGCTCCAGGGGTAATATCATTCGCACATTCTAATAATTAATCTCGCGCCAAGGAGACAATCAGTCATGATGTCACATTTGAATAGTCCTAGATATTATAAGTGGACATTACCTGAATGGTCGATTGTTCTCACATTAGACGCATCGTAAATTTTAATCCATTTTGGTAAAATTCTATCCAGTTATGGTCAGCTTCTGTAAGATTTCCTTAAATAATATCTTAACATTCTTGCAACACTCTTTCAAAATGGAACACTAAAAACATGCCAAAAAAGCAGTTGAAAACTACGTACGACCATGTGGGGAATACTCTCTTGAGAAAGCAAGGTATCATCCCGTCAATTCCGATCAAGGGCCCAAGGGCAGTAACGGATTCTATATTTATAAAATAAATTATTCAATAAATACGTACTGTTATCCATTTAACGCAAAATGAATTGTTTTTAGATGTTTTGCGTAAAAAAATACGAGGTTAACAAAACAAAAGTATCAATGACATCCTCCACTGCGGAAAATCCTCCACTACCCGAAGGAAAACCGGAGAAAACCCCGGGCCAGGATAGGGCTACTGAGATAATGTACACAACTGTGCCAAGGTAGCGTACAGTTAAATAAATCATCGTAGAGGGTAGGCTAATACATCTTGTCGTTGTATGTGCAGGTTTACGGGTGCAAGGTGGAGGTTGAAAATACGTAGGAGCGCTGGGACTTACCAGAAAATTGTAATATCCGTAACTATTGTTCGTGCAGAAACTCTGTTCATGGCACTTTTTTCTTTTAAATTCCAGACAACTATTATTATAAAACAAACAGTCGTAAAAATGCGACATGTAGAAAATTTCAGAATGCAAGTATTCTGCCGCTGCTGTTTCTTTTCTTCCGATTCTTGTTCAAGCAATCCTAGAGAATAGAAAATGGCGTCATGCCGGCGTCACTGGTAACATGTTTAGGGGGAGGGAGTTCAATGGACAATGCGCCTATCCAGAACATGTCAACATATCGGTAACTATCTTGCAGAAACGGTGTTTTACCTATTGTTACCTCTTTGATTCTACACAACTTTTATTCTATGACCAATATAGTTCCAAAATATAATGTATTCACATAAAACATTTTACGATTAACTGGAAAAGCGTAGTGCGCGCAATTTATTTTCAACCCCCACTGCTCATCCCTAAACCTGCCCTCAGTTTCCTCCGATATGTGATCCTTCTCACTGCCATAGGCAATCAACCCTAGGGGTTAAAGATTCATAAATTTTGACACATAAATAACTTCAAAAGTTCTCTACTAACAATTTAACTGTAACCGCGGGAAAAATAATTGAAATGTTTAATATAACGTTCTTGAGAGAATATATAATTATTATAACTATTATTACAAATAATCATACTATAACAGTGGTTTTGAATCCCCAAACGCAATTCATAGTGCGCAAGTAATTTCAAGTACAATGTAGGACACGTAAAACAAAGATGATTTTGCAAGGAAAACAAACGAACATCTTCAAGTTACACTACATGAACAAGTTAACAAATTCGCACTTAACGAACTTAATTTAAACTGTGACACTCTTCTGAAACCTCAAACGCACAACACTAGATCTAGTACTAGACGCATCTAAAAAAGCGTTACGATTGCGGACATTTCGACAGAAATGGCATAACTAGTAAAATGTCGACCACCATCTCCAATAAGCGTTTCAATGGCACTCAATGTTAAGCGACAATCATACGGACTCACCCGAGATGGCGTATCTTCCGTACTCGAAACTCTCATAGCAACGATCTTGAGAAGCGCGTCTGACCGCAGCCGTCGTGCCAGCGACGCTCGTCATTGCACTGTGACCTAGGATTCGTTCAAAGGGCAACAGCGGGGGAGGGATCCAGGGACGGACGGACGAAGCGGGACTGCACCGACCTTGCCGCCACCACCGCCCAAATGCTATGTTTACACCTGGCGACTATTTAAGACGGCTTCCAAAATAACTGGTACAGTCGCGGGTCTCTCTTCGACGGCCACACGTCAGCTACTTGACTTCATTTACACAAGGCGGTGCGGATCCCCGCAAAAAGCAGAATTGAGAGATGATATACGAGTACTAAATTATTTCACGATCAAGACCATCCCACGAAAATATAATTAGATTTCTCAGCTAGAAACGTTTTGAACAGCCACATGCATTTACACATTTACATCTCAGCAATTCATAAAGCATGGGAGCGTCGCCAATGGAAGACGCAGTTTCAGTGGAATTTTCTTTATTTATGGTTGGAGTAATTCCTGTTTTATACATATATCAGGTTTCCTTCTTTATGCTTATCATATATAAGCACAACTACCAGGATTTAAAAAAATTAAAACAATCAATACTGAATATATATATTTTTGTGAGATTGAATAATTAGAAGAATAAAATCATCCTCGTTCGGGAATAATGAAATTTAAAAAAGAGGACCGAAAGTCTTCCGACTCAATAGAAATTTAAAAGGTCGGCCGTTGAAAGATGA
>NNCF01126083.1:1251879-1274222 GCA_002313205.1 Laupala kohalensis | reverse complement strand
TATATATATATATATATATATATATATATATATATAAGCATAATTGTTATTCAATTAAGAAATGGGGGAGAATAGTGTAATGGATAATACCATTCATCACCATGAATTTCCAAACAGTAATTGCATGTAGTTAATTAATAACAAAATAAGTAATAGGATAATACCTGAAACTAACCCTCACGTTGATGCGCATTACGATATTTAATTATTTAAATAATTGAAGTAGAGTAGGGTAATACTACCTCTACGAGAAAGAAATACTAGGCGGGGTTCGTGCCCATTTATTAGTGAGAAACAATTTTCGGTCTAGGAGACGCACAGCACATAATACTAATAATTTTATTTCAATCAACACTAGATTAATAGTAACAATTCTATACTACACATGCTTGAAATAATATTCCCAGACACTCTCCCCAAAATTCACACGTCTTTGACATGATTAAATACATTGAATGTGGGTAACCAACAGTCTTTACCACATTTATGATTTCCTATCGTAACTTTATACAATTAAATTAAGAAACACGGCTAATAAGTTCTGCGCCAGGGAGAAGACTTGATCGTCATCACTCACCAGTTTGCCTCACTGAAGCACACGCTTGTTTGCTTAACGATGCACTGACCTCCACTTGTCTACGCTAGTTGCAAGTAGAGATATAAAGTGACCTTGAGTGCCATTACAATGGTACCTGGAGACTGCCTCGATCGAAACTGAAAAGCCGCCTTCCAGTGGGAGTGCGGCTCATTGACCCACCGACTTCCTGTTTACGCCTTCAGGTGGCACCTTCCAGATGAATGATTCCATTCATAAAACGTGGCCAGTCACCACGATCCCATCAGCTCGCCCGATGACCCATCGGGGCCGTCATATCAGTATCCTAACCGCTTCCAATTATTAAAACTTTTCCCAAAGGAAATAAACCAGTACTTGTCCTCGAATACCTACTAATTAAGTTCATTCGGAGACTAATAACTAATCGATGTGAAAGCATTATAAGTGAGAAAGCTTTCAAAAGTTCTAAGTGCTGGAATGTTCCAGGAAACTTAGAATGTCAATTAAAAAGCGCGAACTGAGCAAAAGTACGAAATTTAACTCACTCAAATATCAAGTGAATCAATACAACAATCTCGAAGTTCGACTCGCAAGTAAACTCTTGAATATTTATAATCGAACAATAAGTACTCGTATCTCTGAAACTCTAAGAAGACTAATAATAACGGTACTAATGCTGTATAACATTCATGATAGTCGTGACTATAGTCGTAGATGTAGCTGTAGATCTAGACGTAGATCTCTTGCGCTTTCGCGCACCCTGTTTCATAGGGTAAATCCCTTCTCTCTCGAAATTTAGAAAATCGTCGACGCCCCCGCCTCACTCACTTGGTCTCAAATTATTACAAAGGGAATGACTCGTGGGAAAGGGGCCACAAAACTGAGTGAGAATTTTCTAGAAGCTAAGGGCCACACGTTTTTCGGAGTGGCGTCTTAGTAACGAAATATGTTGTTCAAAACTAGACAACGTGATTCGACTAAAAAATGAACATCATAAACGGGGGACCAATTGCAAAGACCCACAGATTGGCTCCTGAGATCACGTGAGTGAGGCGGGGGCGCCGACGAGTTTGCAAATTTTGTAGTAAAACAAGGGATTTGCCCTATAAAATAGGGTGCGCGAAAGTGCAAAACATCACATTATATCAGATATGATAGAGTTTTGAGCAGAGAGAGATTCAGTTAGAGAATCCTTGAGAGATTGAAATCAAAGTGTCGCTTATATCGGAGACTTAGTATTTTATTGAATGATGAAACTCATTTATTTTATTTAGTCAGAGTGTCAGCTTTCTCTCACGATTATGCGTCGAGTAGACTGAGTTCCTCCGGGACTTTCCGGAACTTTGAATACAGTTTGAAGATTACTTTCACTTCAAATGTATTTTCATAAAGTATTCGGTCGTGCCACGGAGTGAAAAGACTTTAATCTATTAATTCCGTTTAAAGGCTATTATTGGCGAATACATTTTGGAAATCTCTTTCGCAACGAAGTGACTGGTAGCAGCAGTGTATGGGGCAGCAGGCAATGCTGAGTCCATTCAGCGGGGTGACACAGCCGGTGGCCACCACCGGGAAGTTCTCAGGTGATCGAACCTAACTCCTGCTCGAAGGCGAATCTGCAGTTTGGCCCGAGGCAACCTATTTTTCAACTATGTTCGGGTACGAAGGTAACTGTACAAAACTGGTAGCTTCCAGCATATGGTGTGGCGAACAGTGAGTCTTTGGACAAATATCAAGCGAGTGCTTCGATAACGACGGACTACCGAGGAACGTCAGAACTGTCTCCTCTTATTATGAGGAACTTAGCTTTGTTCATGAATTTATTATGTGTAACGTAATTTTAGGAAAACATGATGCGTTGGGGGACTGGTCATTTACCCACGTCAATGTCAATCGTGTTGTATAACACAAACCGTGTCAATTTTGGGGGACAACAAGGGAATGTGTGTTAGCATGAGTAGTAGAGTTATAATTGTTAGAAATGTATTAGTTGTGATAAATAAACCATTTTTATTTATCATTTAATATAAATTACAAACATATTGACATTCTATTAGTTTTATAACTCGCAGCTAACTTTTTATCTTATCTAGGAACTTATGCAAAAAAAAATTTGAATCCGCCTCTGCCTTAGGCCCTTGATCGAAATTGATGGGATAGTCCCTTGCTTGCTTCCGGAGAGTAAATTAGTTTATTGTCCTCCACGTGGTCATACGCAGTTTGTACTGTTTTTAACAATAAATTTATTATTATTTAATCGCTGCGCGTACCCTGTACCCACGTGTGTTTCTTGAAAGTAAATGGCACGAACCGCGCCCAGTATTAAACAATACTACCGCTACAGGAAATTAATCACCCTACTCAGATTTATTGAGCAAATTAGATAATTGATACTTCACAAGGTGATAAATGGTATTAACAACTACACATTCTTTCCTCAGTATTAATTTATTAAGTTATTTTGTTATGTTACAATATATATATATATATATATATATATATATATATATATATATATATATATATATATTAGTGTGTGTAATTACGAATTATTTAAAAATTCATAGAGAAAGAATATACAAATTACACATAAATCTTAATAATCAAAGCGCACAGTCAAGTCACCTGAATACTCTTGGGTTTTTTTCACTTTAGGTAATGTACAAAATTATATAAAAGTTGTGAAGCATTTTGCATCTACGAATGTGTCACGTAGATTCATTCAGTGGATTGTCCGCCGCAAGTAACGCAATTAATATGTGGGGGACACATTAGTAAGCTTCATAATCAACAGTCATAAAAGTGAAGATTGACAAGTGCATATTAGCTGCCAATTTTTATTATTTTAGTTCTGCCCCTGAAATTCATCATTATTAATCATACATTGCATTTGAGAAGCAATAATCTTTAAGAAGAGTCCTTAGAAATTTGAAATAATTTTATCGGTTACTTTTTGAAATTTACCATGCCGCAAAAACCACAAATTTGACATTTTTAGTATAGATTTCCTTATAATTACACATGTTTATGGTTTAATGTGAGTGATGCCTGCTATTTGCTTTAATTCACTGATATTCTATTCATTAATTTTTTTGGAATTGTTGAAACTTCCAGGACATGCTGCTTCACTTAATTGTTAATTTATGCTAATTT
Source organism: Laupala kohalensis (assembly GCA_002313205.1). NCBI lineage: Eukaryota > Metazoa > Arthropoda > Insecta > Orthoptera > Trigonidiidae > Laupala > Laupala kohalensis. The sequence goes on along the minus strand of NNCF01126083.1, from coordinate 1,270,513 downwards.
ATTAATGAAACTAATAGAAGATTACTAAATATCATCTCGGAAAAACGGAGATTTGAGAAACTATTAGCATAGCTAATGGTTGAAAAAAATATTCAGCCGATAAGACTTAAGTGCAAAAATATTAGTTTAAACGCTTTATAATTCACAACAAATATTAAGCAATCAACAAATTATATATAAACAAATTAGTATTAACAAATGACAGCGTCATTTACACAAAGCAAAGCTTCCCAAAATATTTTATTCGTTTCCAATATCCCGAGTAAATTAACACTATAACAATGTAATAGATGAACAAGAAGAAGAATATACATTACATATAGTAATATTGTTATCTTCGAGCGTGAAAGATTTATCTGGACATCTGTACACAGAATACTTCTGACTCGTCGGAATACAACAGGCAGGCTAAGTTTAAAACAGCAAGACTCACACTTCGAAATGTGAATAATATCCCTGTCTTCACGAAAATCCACGATACACGACCTTGTATCTGACACTACATCCCATTGAGAGAGAGCGTTATCACAACCGCGCGCCAATTGGCGATCCTGAGCTTCACCATCACTCGACGCCAGCGGAAGCACAAAACGTCGCAGATAACGCGTCCTGCACCATCGCTACTCGCCAGCGACTGAGACCGCCATAAGCTGAAAGTGCGGAAGGCAGACATGGCCTGTCGACGACGCAGCACACAACGCAATGGGACCTAAAAACGATAAAGCAACATCCTACTGTCCAAGTTGAAACATTTCTTATGATTAGAATTAAGACGAGAAAAAACGAAAAATATTTTAATGAAACTTGCCGCACTCGTTGGTCAAATGCTAACTTCTGATTACCGTATTAAAATTATGAATATAAGTTTTTAAATACATGAAATGGCTTTGACATTTTAATCCTATGGATTAAAATCTGTTCCAATTCACTTAAATTATTACATAGCATGTTCAATGGGTAGACCGCTGAGCAGCTGGCAGAACGAACGAACGTTCTCCATCTCAAACTTCCTTGACTTTTCCCTAACCATTGGTTCAATTTTCTATTATCACACAAACTTAACTTCCACGCAAATAATACTTTAACAATAAAAAAATAGCAGGAGAACTCTTGTGAAAATTAAGTAATTTAATGAAAGGAAATTATCGAAAATTCATAAATCATTCATAAAACCAAATAATGTAATACCCGGATACAGCAAGCTAGACTGTGTAGACGCTGTTTCCCCAAAGTTCCAATGTGTCTAGTAAGTAAACTCTTACAGAAATGAACCTTACTAACACTCGTCATCGTGGTCCTTCGTTGGCCGAAACGAAAATACATACATACAACCAAAGTCATGGTATTAAAAAACGGATGGATGTTTAGTAAAAATGAAATTTGGAATTACAAACGTCAACCTCTCGAGAAAGTTAAAGATTACACTTATCTAGGTGACAAAGTAATATAATCAAGACATAAATGAACGTAACCTGGTCAAGACATGTACAAAAATCAAAACAAAAAGGCATGTATGTTCTAAATGAAATCCAAAGTAGTACTGGTACCATCCCTAACATCGATCCTAAGATTGTACACGTCACTATTCGTACCTGTAGCAGCGTATGGAGCTGAAATATGGGGTGTTGGGAATTGTGCATTACTTAATTGGCTTCAAAATAATTCTTGGAAAATACTCTTGGCGTACCTCCGAGTACAGCTAACTGTGGTTCTCTTTGGGAATTCGGAGATTAACCGTTAGAAGTAAAAATTAAGATGAGGGCCATTAAATATTGGGTTTCAATAAGAAATGGGGAAAGGAACGACTTTATAACGTAACGATGGGCGAGGTCAAAAATTAGAACTATAAGCGAAACTGCCGGTCTAGGACACTTGTGGCAGACAGCTCCGGCGAGATCTGATAATGAATTATTCAGAGACATTAAGACATAGAGAAACAAAACATAACGGCTGAGAGACAGGAAAAGAAGTCACTAATCGTGCAGAATATTGTGTCAGGAAACTGGGGGCAAAAACCATACATAGACAAATTAAAGAAGGTAGCAAGAACAAGTTTCGACTTGGGGGATGGAAATTAAGGAAATTGAGGGGGATTGAGATTCGTAATGCCCTTTTTGTACATAACAAGAAGACTGGGTCCACATTCTGCTAAATTGAGTTAACACTGAACTAGATAGAAAATATTGGCTTCTTGAGGGGGGATACAATCTTAACCCAAAAAAAGTACACTAGCTTTTGAAATAATGCGAGATAATAGACTTTCCGTCACTTTACTCCTTGGCAAGTTTCTGAGTATGGTTAGAAGAAAGAGGGAGGCGGAACTGATGAAGGAGATTAAACAAAATTAAATTGTGTTCATCCCATTCAAATTATTGTTATTATTATTATTATTAAAGTGATAGTAGTAGTAATATTAATATTTTATTTTAGTCCGTTTTGAATTGATTTAAAAATGTGTANATATATATATATATATATATATATATATATATATATATATATATATAGGTAAATATGTAAACAAGATTTATTTGGGTATGTTGGTATGTATGCATACGTTATTTGCCCTGCAGATAAATTCATAGAAAGAACACATACTTATTTGTTTCTGCTGCCGAATTTTTTTGTTACAGGTTTCCAGTTATCAACCAGATACTTCTTTTTACACTTAGCGCGCTTGCCCTAACCGATGGTTTTCCGTGGTTCCCAACGGTGCTCAATGAAAGAAACAGTCATTTAAGTATGCATAACAATAGCTGAGATTAAAAATTTTAATTAATATTAAAAAATAGCCATGACAAAATTCTTATAACAACTTATTAACACTTATTAATTTTTTTTCCGCTACTGATATCATTTATCTACCAAATAATCGAAATATTTTAATACCTCTATTTTTAGTTACTGTTTCAGTTCATTGAGAGTGAATACTAGGGTATAGTATGCACAGCCCACGGTACATTTTAGGGCCTCTGAGGCGCACGGGCCCCAAGCCACGCCATATATATTGTACATTTTTTGTTAAAATAAAGCCCTTTTGAATTTGAATTGAGTAATAATATGACCAAAAACCGCGTTCTTAGTACAACATTCGCATATCTATTTTTAAGTACAAAATTAGTTCATACTCCTTCCGAAGTAATATTAATACCATCCAACCCCTTCCATTTCTACAAAAGAGGAAAACTTTCTAACGCAACGAAGAAATGTTTTTTTTTAACAATTCATATTTGAACGTTTAATTCAATATATGTATTACCATCCAATTATTAAATGAACCTCTACCGTTTCCAAATCTGATAAAATTTTGTATCAAATTAAATATTATTTAAAATTGGCACACCTCTGCATCACCAATGTCTGATTTTTAAGTGTTTAAATGTTTAATTTAGCTCAACAAATAGGTTTCTTCTTTTTGTACCTTTTTGGTATACACGACAAGTATACACTAGGAAATTACGTTACTGAAGAGACATATTCATACCAGGACAATTTTCCTCTCAAAAACCGTATATATTTAAGAATGGCATTATTCATTATTAATTGTAAATGGTCTAACGAAACACGACATTCCATTATTTGCAAGATTGACTATTAACTATGAACCCATCTTTGATATGGGGAGTTTCAACAAAGACAACGGTGATAAAACTTCCACAATTCATCAAATATCCAACCAAAATGGATGTCTATATCATATATTATTTTGGTTCAACGTGATTGCGAGAAGTTAGCACAGTCATCAACAGAATCTACGAAATTCGCGTCCTCGCTTCATATTAAGAACTGTAACTTCCAAGACATGATATATAATTACATCAGAGATCTAAGAAAAGATTGACTATAAATAAATAATAAACTATGGGGTGGGGTACGTGGGACGATCGTTCGCACGGTATCCAGATGGCTGGGTACGTGACGTCAGACCACGTGTTACCACAAGGGTGCGCAGCTGGATGGAGGGAGGGGGTTATGTTGCACTACGTATGCAAAATAGCTGTGTTTCTTCAAACCTAACCTCACTTTTATTAACATCTAATATTATAAATCTCTACTCTTTTCCAAACATCTTATTAATATTCGCCATATAATAACACTTATATCTCTACTCTTTTCCAATCACTCAAAATTCACTTCATTATACACGAGGAAAAAAAACTTAGCAGAAATATCCAAACGTATAAGGTTACGGTATTCGTCATATGAGAGGTGATTCACCCGACTGATATTTCCTCAAGTGTTATTCGTGTGACACTGACTTTCATCTTCTATTGATAAAATGCAGTATCAATGCACATGGCAGTACTAAACCATTACAAAACTAATTCATTTCTTAGTAATATTAATTTGTCGCGACATGAACGATGAAAATCTTTTCCATATTCATAAATTAGGAAACTGAAAATTTTATGGATCAAACATAGCAAAATTCATTTCTTTCGTGTTCACCGTAAGAAATATTACGAAAATAAAACACAATGAAACACTTGTCATTGTGAGCCGAGGAATATGGATTACAGAAACAAAAGAAAATTCTCGCAAGGCAATGAAAGGGCCCGTAAGATCATTTCATTCGATTTTGAAGACATTATCTTGATCAGATTTTGGAGAGCCCAAAGATAACTTAACGAGATGTTACATACAATCTCATTGCGAATGATTTTAGGAATAAATAAAATACGCTACACAATAATACTGTTACTGGTCATTTCCCATAGGTTTCATCATTGACAATTTGAATGAACGCGACAGGGAAACTTACTACACTCAGAAAACAACATTAGCCGAACTAATTTAAGATTATCGTCAGCCTCATTATTTGGGAATGTAAAAGATTTTAATAACAAAGACAAATGAAATGAAAATATCACTAAATCTGAATGTTGAGTTCCAAAATTATTTGAATATTCTGTAAAATATACCAGTGTAGCAGTGCAGTATAGTTGTTACGTAAACTAAAAATGAAACGAACAAGTTTTATTATGAAATATTCAAAGAAGATAGAGGATTTTTCTTTAAAATATATACGTAATTGTACTACATTTTCAATAGAGCATCAACTAATATTAGCACTACGAAATCCGCTCAGAGCGTATGCGAGCGAGTTCGCATCCGCTGGGACTTCCCTAACCACAACGCCGCGGAACCGACACACTCGCCAACGCTTGGAAGGTCGGCGGAGCAGCGAGAGGTTCAAGAAGACAACTGCGCAGAGGATTCCCGCATCCCCGTGCACACACGGCACGTGGACCGTCACAATCGCACTCCCCAATGACAGGAGTATAAATAACACAAAACATGAGACTAGTGGATGAAGATACACACGTTGAAGCGTGCCAAGAGCATGCGCATTTACTACCAGCGCACAGTAACTCACGATTGGAGAGGTACCTCAAGAATAAAATTTTGTTGGCGAGTTGAAAATAACAATCATCTTTATTTATTAAGTTCAAGAAACAATCGTACTGTTCCACTTTTCAAAGCACTTTTACTCAATTTCACCACCACGCACTAATTTCATGGAAGTTGGGTAAAAAAAATCTGAAGAAAACAACTAATAACACTATTTGCACAGCCCTATAAACGCATCAATTTATGTCTACAATTTATTGTGTCCTCACATATAATATAACGCACATCCCGAAACATCGTTAATAAGCAGTAAGGGCCAGACTTCTCCACACTTTCCACACACTCATTGTATATCTTTTTCCAGATGTCTTCGACCGAATTATATACAATAGTCTCAACAAAGTCCAACAAAAATAAAGCATAAAAATTCGTACCTGGAAACTAAGTTCAAGACAACATTTTACAGCCAGCATAAAAATAATTCCAATGAGATGCAAACACGTTAACTGTATTATTTTATGACAAATAGTTTAACCCCAAAAAGTGTCCCATCTTCAACATTACTACAAGGAATATAAACGAAGTATACAATATATGGACATTTTAAATTTATAAAACGCGCTTTCAACCTATTCACTCCTAAGTCAAATCTCTTTTGAACTCTATACATTGTCTTCTGAATACATCAATATTTTTCCTGTATTACATCTAGTCCAGGGTTGAAAGAAAATGTTGATGAACTGTATCAAGTGCTGAAGAACGAGACTAAGATACTAACCAAGAGACTAACCTCTGGGGTCAAAAGATATTTAAAAACAGCTTCCCGGGCGATGAGTGCATATGTTACAAACTTCCGACACACTTCAACAAATTAAATATATTAGAGTATTAATGGCACAGAGCTAGTAAGGAAAAGTCAAGGGTGATAGTGACTAACAAATTTTCTCAGAAAATTTTCTAATTATGTACTATAAATAAAGATATTTTGAATCGTTTGTATTTATTCTTAAGTAACAACTGTAAGAAACTATATGGGTCATTTCGCACCAACACATGGGACATTCAGCACCACAAAATATGAATTTTATCTTTATATAAAATACTGACGATATGCTAACATTGGACGAACGTTTGTGACGAACTTGTTCGCCAACTACTAAATTTTTTTTGTCTCCACTTGCAAATACAACAAAACCTTCGCCATGTTTTCTAGAAATGTTCAAAGTATTCACCAAATAATTTTCAAAAACTGAAACAGGGTTGTGATTTCTCGCGCAGAAAGAAAATTAGTTTAACGTACAGAAACGTAAACAGGGAATACATTACACAATTTGTAGTTTTTTTTGTACTACTCAGAATCTTGTTTTTATAACATAGAATAAATAAAACTATTAACATGGTAAGCAAATTCAAACCCAATATATAATTTCTCAATAAGTTTTCTTCGATTCGGAATGTATTTACTATCATTACTTTTAGTACTTAAATGGGCCATTTCCAAGGAGCACCTCGACACTGGTTGGAGAACGCATTTCTGGAATAAATAATGAATTTTCATATTTATTTTCATAAGAAAATTGATTTTTCCGAGCCCCTGTACTCTGTAAAAAAAGCAAGAGGCTATGATATTATGAAATAAATTATAGTCTTCCTCTCCTTTATTGCTCACCACCCGTAAGAATGGAACAGTCAGCATACGAAAAATTATCTAAAATGTGTGAATAAATATCAAATATATGCCTCTGAATAGTTTACCAGCAAAACTTAATACTTAACAAAAACTGAATTTAACGAATAGTAATAATTGTGATTGAATCATAATATAAGTAATAATGTTACAAAATATATCACTTAAATACCCACAAAATAACGACTTAATATTTCAGCATTTTACTTTACACTTATCACTCATCAAGTCATCATGAACATAGAACAAGGTGAAATGCTAATTTGATCAAAAACCAAATATCATCGTTCATAATAAAAAATATGAGGAAATCTATTTCCCTGAAACAACAGAAAAAAAAGAAAGAAAAACTATCTTTCTAAAATCTGATTACCTAACAATTTATCACTATACATACATTTGTATATTTATTCTGCAACGAAGATTGAGGATAATACGCGTGATCTATGTACAAAAATTACTTCCTGAGACATCGCAATATCAGCTTAAACTGTGTGATCATGTCACCACACATCCGCACCCGAAAATTCTTGGGAGTAATCGAATAAGGACACTTCTAAAAGACGAGACAAAAGCTTATCAACAAACAGCTATGGAAATAAGAGCAGTTGCTTTTGAACCATAAGAGACATTTGGCGGAAACTTTGAAGCACTCACGAATAAGCGACAAACTGGACAGAAGATGTGTCAATTTAAGAATTCAAAAAATAAAATTCATTCAAAATTTCAAATACATTGAAAAAATATTATTTCAAATCAGATATAGAATTATTATTATTATTTAATTAAATATACGTGTTCAATCGTCCTCTATACATGAGTCTGCGGCAATTAAAGAAAGCGAATGAATTTTACAATTTAACATCCGTTCATTTCAGTAAAAATCAGTTATACACAACATGGAATTCTAATTACAATTGTAAAATATTACTGTAAGGTGAAAACTAAGAATAAGAACAATGGTCATTCGAAATTAAAATAAAATCATTCGTCAGTTTTAAACTCAATAGTCAAGAAGCGTAATCATTCCACAGGTCCCAGACAGGAGAGATATTTAGCAGACTGCTCGCGTCGGCAGTAGTCTGGGTTTAATAGCCTGAACCAACCCCCAACTCCTCGCCTGGGAACCCTCCGTCTGAAGCGACTAACAAAAGCAGAGACAACCGCCGGAGAGTAGTTTCATCGACTCTGCGCCAACTACAACAAAGTAGCACAGAAATCAGTTCTAAAATAAAAGAAAATTATGCCAAAATTACAGTAAACCAGACGAACATGTTTCGAATGCGGTAAAACTGAGGGGGAGGGAGAATTCATGAAAGGGAGAAGAGCTTGCGGGAGATAATTTACCAATTTGTAACGTGCATCTTGTCAATTTGCATCTTGCACGAAACCTACTCACTTTCAAGAACACAATATTATAAAAATGATATTTCTATTATTTCCCCAGCAATCTTCAATTAACACTACCCATTAATTTTCATTCGGAGGACTTAAATCTGGTTTGAAAATAATTCGATATGGCAGGAAATGTGGTGTAACACAAGAAATTAATAAAAACCTCTCGACCTAATGCGATGTGCACAACCCGCAAATGTTTTTACAGTCTCTCGCGAGGAGAATACATCCACATGAGATCACAGGCGAGCTTAGTAACCACTGTGTCGACTTCCCCAACAGACAAAGCCAGGCTGAGGGCCGCATTCCAGAGGTGTCCTCTAGCGTAGGGCCGCCGCTGCCACATCCACCTGGGCCAAGCGAGGAATGCACGACCCACGCATCTTCGAGCATAGCAACACTTTCAACCATCCGATTCGCATTTATTCCTAAGAAACTCCATTCGAAAGGGCTCGATATTTTTCAGCAAAAATATACAGGTTTCCTTGCGGAAGGACTTCAATTACTTTCGGATGACAACGTCTTTCCCTTAAAATAAATAGTTAATGTCCAAATCGGGAGTTACCACAAGTGCAAAGGGAGAGGAAAGTATGCTCTTATGAGGTGGGGGCGTCCACGCGCTCCGTAGTAAATTCTATGATAGAAGAATTGCACAAAAGCATTAGACAAATAAGATTTATTCCTTCTCACATAAATTACTTTACTTAGTCTACATACCTTTGCATATACTTTCTCGTATACGTTTCTCCATCTGCACCAAAGAGACAAAAATACCGTAAAAGTGTTATGTACATACAATTTCTGGGGAGCGTCCCGTTACTGTTGTATTGGGCTCGCGTCCGTGGCATACCTTAAGCCACACGTTCCCCCTAGGTGGTGCCAAAGAGCAGTCACTTCGAGTAAACCTCTGAGATTGGCGGCCAAATTTCATTCAGACTCCTGGCCATTTTGAAAAGCGAACCTGCCTTACGCGTAATGCATAAACGGCAAAATGGTTCCTATCGGAACCACAATGTAAGACTCGGACCTTCAGATACAATATATCAACTTAACATTGAAGGGATAAGCAGAGCAAAAGGCGAATGCCTCTCAGAGGAAACCACATCGACATAGCTCTGATTCAAGATACACACATTGCTGACGAACAACAACTTAAGACCAAGGTGCCAGGCTATACCATAATTGGTGCTACTTTTCATCACACACACAGTGTTGCAACGGACGCCAGAAATAATTTAAAAGGAGCTCATCTTCTAACTTCATGAAAAAATACAACACACATTATTGTAATATCTTTCGCACAACTAAAAATAGTCAACATATACAAACCTCCGCTAGTAACCTGGACTGATGAAATACTTCCCTATCTTCCACACACAGCAATATATGCAGGTGATTTTACCAGTCACCATGAAAATTGGAAATATGCAAACAGTAACGGCATTTCTTATGAACCGGGCTGAAGCAAAAAATCGTTACTTGGTGTTTGACGCCAAAAGACCTACCATCTTTCAAATCTGCTCGATGGGGCACAGAGTCAAACCCGGACCTCTGCTTAGTTTCGATCGACTCAAACAACTCTCCTCTCCCTGTAACCCGCATTATACTTGGCAACTTTCCACTTTCCCAACATCGCCTTATTCAAATAAACATTGGCCAGCAAATACCAACTGTTGACTCACATCCAAAACCAAGATGGATTTTCGCGATCAGGTGGATGGGGATGGATACCTCCTGAACCCGCCGATTAACAGTGTTTTGTAGGAGCCGAATGAACGCAGAAACGAAAAACATTCCAAGATGTGTCAGAAGAATATACATCCCCAGATGGCATAAAAACAAAGAGGTCCTGTATCAAGATTACATCAAGAGTGGTAAATCGGAGATAGCCGATGAACTGATATGTAACCTAGATGATGCAAGACATGAGAAATGGAAAACCATGGTACGGACAATGGATTACAAACACTCGCAGTCGTAAAGCTTGGAGCTTACTAAGGAAGCTTGGGACAGATACTCCAGCCATAAAAACGCAAATATTAGTCACTGCAAACCAAATCACCGACCACCTAATAAGTGTGTCCAGAACTAACCGCGGTAGATCACACAAAATAAAAATCAAGACTCACAGAATTAAAGAAAAAATTCAGCTTCAGCAACGTCAGATTTAATAACCCATTCACTGAAGTGGCCGCAGCCCGAAACAACTTAAATCAGGAAAGGCTTCAGGTAACGAAGGTCTTTATAATGACTTCCTAATACACTACGACAAAACACAATAAAATGGCTTAAAAAATTATGTTCCAAAATACAGCAGACCAAGAAGATCCCTCATCAATTGAGTATTCGCAAAGTTATAGCACTATTAAAATCTGGTAAATCCAATGAGAACCCAAGTAATTACAGAACAATTACAGTTGCTATAAAGTACTAGAGCATCTATACGCCAGAATTAGTCCTCAAATCCAAAAGGAACTACCCATAGAACAAGCTGGTTTCAGACTCATAACGCAGCTGCGAAGAACAAGTTCTTTCCCTGACCACCTACATAGAAAGTGGATTTGAAAAGCGGAATTATACTGGCGCAGTTTTCGTTGACTTAACGGCCGCATTTGATACTGCATGACGAAAAGGTTTATTCTACAAACTACTAAATATCATAAAATGTCCCAATACAGTAGCTTTAGTAAATTGTTTACTAACAAACAGGCAACTACAAGTAATATTTGGTGACACGCAAAGCTAAAAAAGAAAGCTAAACAATGGCCTCCCTCAAGGATCAGTCCTCGCTCCTCTGTTGTTTAATGCCTATATATCTGACATATCCGAAACTGAGCAGAAAATTCGTATATGCGGACGACCTAGCCCTTGCCACACAAGATAAAAATCTAATCAACCTGAGACACTAACTGAAGACTTTAAGATATTAGGAAAATATTTCAAGAATTGAAGACTGACACCCAGCACAACCAAAACAGAAACTTCCTGCTTCCACTTAAACAATAGACTGGCACACTACCAGAGTAACTATTGATAATATCACTCTCCCATACAACACGCAACCTAAATACCTTGGAAAACGCTTGATAGAACCCTAAGCTTCGCAACTCATCTAACTAAATTGTTCTCAAAACTCCGTACTCGAAACAATATACTACATAAACTGGCTGCAGCATCATGGGCAGCCAAAATCGATACCCTTGATACCACAGCACTCAGTTTTCTCGTCTTCTCAGCAGGTGAATACTGCGCCGCAACATGGCTGTATGGTCCGCACACCAATTGACGCAGTATTTAACAAGACCTGACCCAACCTACCCTGTTATTCCGGCTTCCCGCACTCAGCAACATAGAATATCCAACCGTGCTCCTCCAAAGAGTCTTCCTGAGAACTGTCCGTCATAAATACCGATCAGGACTTGTCCATACACGCGGACCAGTCCGGAGACTACGGACGTCTTAAATCCCGCCGACCAGCTGCCGTGGTAGCGGGATACATAACAGAATCCTGCGGAGGAATTGAAGAGGGATTGGAGTCAGCACGCGCCCTCCAATAGCAATTTTTGGAGAATTTATTTTTTAGAAAACAAAACAAATATGGAAAGGACATGCAATGAAATGTTTGAGTACATAACCACTGCACTTATAATACAACAGTTCATTCATATAGTTATACAAAATAATTGAATGATTTTGTAATTATAAATTACATTTTCACTCAAGTTCTTAAGGCTATAAAACATTCCAGGTTTTATTTTATTCCTTGTAATTAACATATCAATTCTTGCAATGCAGGGACACACTGATTGCAACGAATTTTAGAAAACATTTAAATATAATATATATTTACTATGAAAATACAACAAGGGAGCAACATCAAGGATGCGGATGAATGCAATGTGGATTAATCAAAATTTTCTTGATTGTATGATCACATGGTTCACCTTTCACTACAGAAATTATTTACATTTCATTTAATCGGAATACAGCAAAGGACTATATCTGAAATTACGGTTGGTTAAGGAAGTAAACGCTAGTCTTATGGCACTTAACACCATCTCATAATTATCCTAAATAAATTAACTCATTGAATTCTTGATAATTCAGCTACACGAGATCCCATCTAATAGAATCAAGGAATGTGTGTAGTCTTCTACTAAACACCATCTCTGGAGGAGATGGGACGCTTTTAGAAATTTTACGTGCACATTCACCCCTGTAATAACTAGGAATCTTTCAGTCGCTAAAAAATTCGTATCTGTCAAGTCACTATGACTACGCTTAGTACTTATAATGTTATCTTTTTTGTCAGGCATTAATTGGTTACGTTAACACGTTATTTTTATAACCCACATACTACAGCAAGAAAATTAGACCAAACAACAAATGGAATTTAAGAGTAAATTTCGCGCACTCGTTATTTAGTAATTCGGTCCTAATTTCGTTTGAATTTTTTTGTAATAGAAACATTTGGACTGATTATCCTCGTAATGTAATGAATGATGAAAAAATTACAGATTTACACTAATAAACCGTCGATGTTAAGCGTTCACTTGGTGACTAGCAGATGAAAATCTTCAAAAGGATGACAGATTGCTAATACGTGGTTCTGGTGTGAGTACAATTGAAGAAAGGGGTTTTGAGCTGCTAAACGCCACCGGAATCTGTGTCTAGTTGATCTGAAATGTATAGAACGATACCGCGCGATAGACCTGAATCTTTAATGTACGGAACATCTGGCTTCTACTATTAATTTTATATCTACTTTATCACATCGCGCTTCAAGCGAACGAAAGAATATTTTCTCTCACACAAGTCTCTTTTTCATATTTGTAGCGGTCAATAACATTCGAGCTAACAACTGTTCTCTCACTCACTGTCTCCATTGCGCTGCATGTCGCTCACTAGGTCGCATGATTGGTTTCGTGACCGCGGGGCATCGTTTGACAGGACCCGCGACGGTGAAGACGGTGGCGCAATTCCTTGTGGCGGCCCGTTTCACCATCACAGGGAAACTCGTTTCACCACCGTTCCATCCGTATCCGGTACCTGACCCAGTCACGGGACAGACTCTTCGACGCCGCCGTGGTCGCGTAGCCCCCTCCCAGAAACTCCAAAAGAATTTCTCTGCCACAGTTGCCAACGATGGACTCATTAAGAACTATCAAGTGAAGGCTATGTCTCACTACGCTCGCTATTGTGTAGGAAGAAGAAAATACTAATAAAAAAATTAGTTCAGTTTGCGTCGCCACTGGAAGAGGATAGGCTCAAATGCCTCACGCAAAGGAGTTCCCCCACATACTTAATTTTAACAACGAAAAGAATCAATATATCGAAATACTTAGTACATCCATTGTATTGTGTTAACGAATTAGTATATTTTCCATAAAAGGCAGTATTAATACAAACACAAGAACTCAGTTCAATTTGAACCAAGATTTAGTATTATCACATTTATTATTATTATATTTTTTTGTGTAGGTTTTTCTCTCAGCGTTGGATTATCAAATCAAGTTCTGCTGGGAGGAAGAATTATTTCAGTTCCAAGAACTTTCTGGTAATGTATGCTGAGAACAGAACGATGCTATGTTGCAGTCTGCTTATTATATTGGTGTTGATTTCGAGTTTTTTAATGGAATCAACTAGGGATTGGGGTACTAGTCCTAGGATGATAAAATAATGGCACTATTATCACTTCTTGAACATTCCAGAATTGTTATACTTCAAAGGCTAGTAGTTGGTATTTTGATATTTTGTCGTTCTTTGTTTTTTCAAGGTTGTTGTAATTTACGACAGCAAAATCGATGAGGTACACTTTTGATTCTTTTCTTTTCCAAAGGATGACATCAGGTCTGTTGTGAATTGTTGTTAGGTCAGAGAATGCTTGTCACAGTACAAAATTATTATTACTTTATTATCAAATTATTATTATATTTATTATCATATTATTTATTATCATATTATTTATCATCATATTATTTATCATCATATTATTTATCATCATATTATTTATCATCATATTATTTATCATCATATTATTTATCATATTATATTATTATTTATTATCATATTATATTATTTATTATTATTATTATCATTATTATGAGTGAATGAATGACCTACACAGCAAAGCAGGATCTATTCCTCTTGATGAACGGACATTGTCAAGTTCATTCAAGCCCGTCTCCCAGAAATGTTCGCACTTTGTGACATGTCAAGGATTACAGATTTCTGCATATTGGTCAGTGTTTTGGCTGCTTCTAGTATTTCCAAATGGTGTTTTGTGGATTTCGGTATAATTTCTGTAGGCGAAATAACAATACTTTCTCCGCTTTCCAGATTTTCTTGAGTCAAGTTCTTGTATTTGCTAATTTTTAAACAAAGTTCTGTCAATATTGAGTCAGTGGGATGGCAACATCAATTACACGACTTTTCCTTCTTATTTCGGTCTAGGAGCAGGATGTCAGGGCAGTTTTCTGGTATGTTATGACAGTTCTAATTTCTCTGTCCGGTAAAGTTTCCGATTGTTATTTTAAGCGACAGATGGAGGTTCATATATGTAGTAGGGAGTGTCTGCCGTTTCCTGAAAGGTGTTGAAGAATTTTTGCTACTTTGTCGTGTCTTTTGGTGTAATCTGTGTTTGCAAGAAGTCTTCATGAACCTGTGATGTGTTCAATAGTTTCTTTGCATTTTTTACACATCTTCGATTCGTTCATTTTGGATGAATTTTCTACAATCCCTTGTTAATATTACCCTATCCTGGATAGCCATCATAAATCTGATTTTTCTCCAAATAGGTGTCCATTTTTGAGCCACAAATGTGTTGCGTCTTGGTCGACGTTGATATTTTCCACGTATTTGGCATAAGTACCATGCAGCGTGTTTCATCTCCAGTCTTTTTGATCTACGGATTTATATTGAAGGGTAGAGCTGGAATCTGATAAATTTAAAGGTGTTGCATTCATATCAGCTTTACAGGTGACTCTAAACATGTGATTTTTGCTTATCATAGAAATACAGCCTCAGACGATTAATTTGTTTGTTGTGGAGACGTGGTATATCAATTTTCCCTAAACCGCCACACTATGTAGAAAGGGTGTTCAGTTCTATTAGGATCTAATTAGCCGTGATAATTCTTCCAAATCTGTATTTGATCAATTTATTAGACCGAAGAAAAAGGTAAGTAATTGTATTGCAAATGTATTGCTGGCTTTCACTTTGTTTCTGCTGTACGGGCGAGTTCCGAGAAAGCTCTGGATTCTCTGGCATAACTTCTGTTTCAATATATTATTCATGATATTTGTACCAGTTAGATTCTTCCTGATCTTCAATGATGTCACAGGGGGTTACACTATATCCTTCGGAGGAGGTTATTTTATCTTTTCGATATGAATGGACTTGCACTTATCAAAATCAAATTCAAAGCATATTTCATTGCTAATATCAAGGATTTAATGAAGTTTGATGCTTGACTAGGCATATACTTCTAAGACATCAATATTGTGAGATTTGATAAATTTCACGATTATATTCGAAATTAAGATTAAAATACGATGAACGAGCGAGCGAGGGCGTGAGAGCTTTCGCATCCCCAGTCACCGACAAAGAAAGTTAGCCACATCTTGCAAGGGCGCAGCGACCGACCCAAGACAAGCTGGGTCTTATTCGCGAAAGGTTCGCACAATAGAAATCGCAGGCAAAACAAGGGTGTGGGTAGGCGAGCCACCCACGTCATAAAAGTTAAGCACGTCAAAGAAACGCGCCGGCGAGCCGCACAAGTTGCAACTTGTCTTGAGAAAAACGTTGGAAAAAAGCGGTTGCCGATATTTTGAAATAGACCCGAGGATTGGCGGATTGAAAAAGGCGCAATACTCGAAATCCCCAGTCGGAACTTAGGCATGAGTGGGGGGACAGTAAGTTATAGGAGTTTACGATCACGTGTAAATTCAAAATTTTAGGATGTTGGAGGTGGCAGAGGAGTCGAAGGAAGGGTTGAGGGCATTTAAGTCATGGCAAATGGTTATTTCGGTCATTCCATCCATTTTCCGATTCTGATTCTGAGTATTTTTCTGACGAGCACATTCTGATATTTTTTTTATCGAACATTCTGATTATGTTTCTGACGAGCAGATTCTGATCATTTTTCTGAGCATTATTCTCGGCATTTTAGCCCACTCAGATTTCTGTGAGAATTATGTTCTCATCATTTTTTTCAAACGATAGTGCGGCAATCGCGACTCATTCAGTTTGTCGGGAGCGCCGAGCCAGATCGCTCGCGAGGCGAAATCGTGTAAAACCGAACGAACTTTTGGAGTTGGCGATCGTCAAGACGCCTGGGGGTCGAGCTGCGTGACGCCTGAGGACGCCGGAGGTCACCACGGGTCTAGCTGGCGCGGGGTTCGCGCGGCGGCGAGGTCAACTCACCCGCTATCTACCACCGTAGAGTTGATCACTCAAAGAGACAGGTATTTTATTACGACGGTTGCGAATTGTCCAACATACGTCGTAATGCGCATAGGCGACAAGATGAAAGTGGAAGTAGTAAACGCCGGAGGCCTAGAACTGAGGACTGGAACTCTGTGAGAAAGAGACCAACTTCCGGCGGAGATTTTTGACTAATGATTGTAAATTAATGTAAATTCAGTGTTTCGTTAATGATAAGTTTTTTGTTATGTTCATAGAAACTTGTTAATTTGTATAAAAATTGTGTAATGTTGAGGCCGAGGTCGGCAGAAAATGCAAAAAAAAATTTGTGGAACCCTGAGATCAAGCTAGCCGAGGCGCCTAAAATATCAAATTTATCAGTTCTTTAACCTTTTATTCTATAATTCACATGGAAAAGACTCGTTCCGCCACAATATATAGTAAATGGTTGACCGTGTAGTTATCCTTTGTTTTTGTTGTGATTTTGTATCCAAATTACATGTTGTCGAGTGTCTAAATAATAATAATAATTATAGATTTTTTTCTCAGTAGAAACTGGAAACATTCACCCACCCCATAGATGATATTGGGATTGGGTTTTATCGATACAGAAAGGAATTTCATCCTGGCCTGTATGATATTAATTCAAAAAATTTTGGACGATGAGACATGTCCGCAGGAGGTCAGCTTTTAGTACAACCTTCATAATATTTTTCACGAATCCTAGCTTTTCCAATCATCATCATCATCAATACACATGTCAAAAGCATGTGATATTGATCATGATAAATTAAGAGAAACATTAGAAAAAATAGGAATTAGAGGAAATACATTAAAATTATTTCAAAGTTATTTAAGTAATAGATCCTATAAAGTTAATATACATAATACATATAGTGACAGGATCAATTTGGACAAAGGTATTCCTCAAGACAGTTATTTGGTCCCACTACTCTACATCATTTATGCGAATAATGTAAAGGAATGTTTCAAAAAATGTAAAATTTTTATTTATGCGGGTGACAATATTATAATTTCCTTTAATAAAAATCAAGAAAAGGCCCTATAAAATTTTAAAAATGAATTTGAAAACTTTCAAAATTGGACACATGAAAAAGTTTTCACTTTAAATAAAAATAAAACCAAATTAATACATATCACCACTCCACACACTAAAAGAAAACAGTCTATTATAACATTCCATAATAATAACTGTACTCATAAAAATTTGTATTTGTACACATAGAATAGAATTAGTTAGTAATCTCAAATATTTAGGTATGATTATAGATAAAAAAATTATTTGGAAAGAGTACACCTTACATATCACAAAAAACTAAGAACTTGTCTATGGAGAATGTGGAATATAAAAACATCACAATTATATACTTAAAATTATTTATAATGCTTTATTTGATTCTGCTTTAAGATATGGAATTGCCATCTGGGGTTCTACATCCAATGCACACATTAAAATTCTACAAAATTTACAAAATAAAGCAGTCAAAAGTTTCAGTGAAAATAATTCCATTAGTAAGAACACAATGTATTTCAATGAGAATATTCTAAACAAAGTACTTGCATGAATTTAATTTATTAACAAAATATAGATTCAACTCAAATATTTTAGAAAAACAATCATGAACACAAAACAAGGAAAAAATTTAATTTTAAAATCCCATATTACTTCAATAAATATGGAGAAAGTAGAAAACATGATACCAAAATTAGTAAACAAATTACCGGACAACATAATAGAATTAAATTAAAAATATA
>NNCF01126083.1:1154876-1251787 GCA_002313205.1 Laupala kohalensis | reverse complement strand
CTCTAAAGAAAAATAGGATACTCTTGCAAAATAAATTAAACAAAGTAAAGCTACACTTGTAGTAGAAGTATACTAACTATTAAAATACAAAATTCAAAATAAATAATATCTGACAAGTTCCTATGAATTTAAGATATATTTTTCTCCATTAATTAGCATTAATAAAAAATATGTATGTAATAAAATATGAAAAAAAGTTGCATCAACTATGCAAAAGCTGTATAAATAATGTACTAACTATGTAAAAGTTTCATAAATGTAAAACTAATGTAAAATCTACAAAATATGTTTCTTGTTAATTGTGTGTATGAATGCATTTGCAGGAAATAAATTTCAATGTCAATTATTATTATTATATTATTGTCCCCACAGTGTCAGCGTGATTGCTCGTCACCAAGTCATCCCGGGTTCGATACCCGGGCGGGACAAGATAAAACTTGTAGCTTTTCATATCTATCTCTCAGTTGCTGTGACATGAAAAGTCCATCCTCTACGATTAACAACCGAAGTTGTAATACCTGGATACAGCAGTCTAGACTATGTCGCCCAAAGTTACGGTGTGTCTAGTAAGTAAACTCTTATAGAAACGAGCCTTACCAACACTCATCTTGTTCCTTCGTTGGCCGAAACGAAAATACATACACACATTATTACATTGTCATTATTGGGGCTTTATGGTCACTAGAACAAATTACTAGAAATAGCTTTTCCTTTTCTGATCTCTTTCTGGTAATAAAAATATTCCTTAAAGAAATGTTTAATACTAATAATTAACTTCAAGAAACTACAGTCTCCCTCCAAAGAAGAAACTATTTGCTCTTTCGAACTTCAAGGTTGAATTTAACTTTTGCAAATCGTACGGCAAGTTTTTAAACAAGGGCCTATATTATTCCATTATTTTGTTTGCCTTTTCGAGTAATCACAAGAGGTAAAAGGAAAATGTCAATGAAGTTTCGCACAGTGCAAATAACATGAAAGCGGGAAGTAAGTCTCGCGACCCAAATGCCACAACCGGTTCAGTTTTAACTCTCCACCCCCTACTCCTTGTACCCCACCACAAAAGAATTACAATCACTACATCGATGTCCATCCTACGAACCCGCCACATCACGATAATGCACTTTCACACAACAAAGCAGTTGCTGGTACCGTGGCATATTTAGTGAAGGTTGACCTCAATGTTGGTGCAGATATGAGCACACAAGTGTACCGGTCGCATTAAAATACAAATACGAACTACCCACATAAATGATACTTTTTAATGTGCGTTACGTGAAAGTAAATCGCCAACAAACCAAATTCCGTCAACCGGGGTGAGATCACAGCGTAATTATAAAATAATGTACATAAATCGGTAAATTAAGACTTGCAGTGAACACATCATAGCTTCAGTTCAAAGCAATAAGGTCCATAATTAACCAATTCAAACGGATGTCGTGAAGACCTAGTGGCTCGTTGCGCAGTAACTGGGTCATGAGGCCTGGTGACAATGTTGAGACAACATATAGAAACACTGCTCGCAGACGCAAAGGGAGAGAGGTGTAGGCCGTGTATCGAGGGAATGCACGCTACCCGAGCATCCGAATTTGACCCCCCACAGGGGACGCCGGTGTTCTACCTTGTCACCCCCACCTTTTCCACATCTCAGTCGAGACACTGCGATGACTCCCGAATACTTCCTTAACTATTACGGTCACTACTGCCGTGGGTTCAACCCTCGTCTCCGTCACTCTCTCTGCCGCCTGGAGCCGACGAAGGATGATAACCGTTGGAGACACTGACCTGGCCCATGTTTCGCCGCCCGAGACGTCATGTGTGCGTAAACATTAAAAGAGTTTTCATCTCTGTCTCACTGGGTTTACCTCTATCTATCCCTCATCTCCACTTAGGAAACTCACTCCCATAATAAGCTCCCTCTCCAGCCAGACGTTCTCCGCGTCTGAAGGTCACGCTTGAGTCTCCTTGCTCGGCCAATTAGTTTCAGACAGGGACCCGAAAACGCTAACCAATTAGTTTTAGACGGACAAGGATAACCTCACAAAAATACTATAGTACCAACTCACCCCCGTCGGCAAAATATCTCCCCGGTTAATGGTTTATAGATCGTGTTACAATACCACGCATTCCCAATATTGAATATTATTGCCGGAGTCGTCAACTTCGAAGTATTTTAACTCAAAAACTTGTATAAAACACAGTTTGAGGCAAAGTGACGTTTCTACGTTTTATAAATCCCCATAGTTTCTACGTTTTATAAATCCCAGAGTTTTAATCAAATACGGCAAAACGCCTCATCACTCGCGTAGAATCTATGGGGGGGGGGGAGGCTATACCACCCCCATTGGACCTGAACTCTTACCAGATAAAATTGAAGTTGATAAATGGCATACTTTGTAAAAGTGTTACCAGATTAATAATACCATAGTTATAAAACTGATAATACCATGTTAATAACTTTAATAAATAATTGTTATTAATACCAGATTGTTAATTATTTATTTGATGCATTTCATTTACGGTAATATTTATAATATTTGTGTTGTAAAACCATAATTTTTAAACTAAAATCGTCTCCGGTTAAATCCGCCACTGGTAGTAACTATATATGTATATTGAGTGTACACGATGCATGAGTGACAAATTAACATATCCATCAGTTGATTTTTGTTGTACCTTTGGACAGAATATGTCCAATACTTGTGAACAGCAGATTTTTCTACTTTGCAATGATTTATATAAATCATAGAGGTAAATGGTGCATAGCACATCTTGGGCAGCACGGAGCAGCTCGCAAGAAACAAGAATTCGAAATAAAATTAACAAACTTTAAAGTTTTCTGGAAGATTGTTCACTAAAGAAAACCGTGGCATGGAGAGAAAAATATTTCATTCACAAATCGCTCTCAATTATACACCTTTTTTTTTTTTTTTGGTGGGGCTTTAGGGCTCGTCAACATCAAAGGTCATTAGAGCCCATGCAAGTAGGGAAAAATGCAGTTTCGCACCATAGAGAAGAGCCATAGTAACTCTTCTCCGTGTGTGGGACTCGCCGAATATCTCGACCATACCCACTAAAAAACCCTCCTGAAATCAACAAATATCTAAATAAAAAGATGAAAGAAAAGAAAAGAAAACAGAATACCAATACATTATTTCGCAAAAAAGGAAAACAATTTTCTAAATATCATATTTTTGAATTACAGAAACGAACGATGAAGACACAGAAGACAATAAAGATGAAAAGGGAGTGCAAATTTTAAACCCTCCCGAGAACTTGTGGGAGGAGCCCCGATCTACTCATAAAATTCAACAGTTTATTAACATTAACCGTTTCATTCCCGAGAATGGTTGGTAAATCTGCAGCCATTTATACACCTTAAACGACATTAAATTCAAAGAAAATTTTTGTAGTAAATTAAAATTGTTAGCAATAGACCTCATGAGTTCCAAGATTTAGCAGTAAAGCTAGAAATAGAAAATAGTTTACAATTACAGAGAGAGATACAGCAAAATTTAACTCTCCACTTCAACATCATCCAGGGTTTGTTAAATAATTGCACAATTAACTTATTTCACTAATGTCTTCTATTTCTCATAAATGCATGTTATATATTACAAGTTAAGATTTCTGTCACTTGTGGCGGAGTAGCAAATAGGTTGTTAAATTAAGTAACTGTGTGTCCACAACAAAGTATATAAATTGTCATTAAACCTTCCTGATTTTAGGGATTTTAAATCTAGCTTTGACATAAGGAGATTGGGACTCAAAAGGGAGGGCAAAAAAATATTGACAATTTTCACCAACATGTTATTTTCTGCATAATTCCACTAAGTATGATTTATTTCATTAGTTAAATCAAAGGAAAGACAATTAGTGATTACCACATCAAGAATGGTGTATTTTTTTTATAATTCCCAGTTTTAGACGGTTAAAATGAAATTCCTTCAGAAAGCAGCCCCCGCCCCCACGCTCCACTGGATACGCCTAAGAAATTAACGCGTGACACGGTTAAGGATTTGAAAATGATCACTAATTACGAAATTCTATATCCTGCGACATAGAATTACTGGACTAATTTCATCACTATAATCTACAAAGTGAAAGGGGGAAAGGTTTAAGATATGAAGGGTACGCTGAACAATACTGATTTTCAGATATCGCAATGCAAAATAATTCTAGCAATCGTAGTAATCAAGAAACTGAGAGGATCAGGAGTTTAATACAATAACAAACGAACAGCGGCACCGTTCGCCACACGCCAACAACAAAACGGGTCACCGGAGAGGTGAAAGGGGGCGAGGGAGAGACCGATAAAGCAGGTCAACGGTGAGGTCGATCATCCCCGGTCGACGGTGGGGTTTGCAACCGAACACGTGTCGCGCACCGAAATAGGCGCAAGGCGAACGGCAGCAGCGACGGAGCACCCCGGCGACGGCGCGAGGCAGCGTGTCGGTCGGGCAGCGGGTCGAGAGACAGAGGACTCGGCAGTGCAGGTTTTGTACCCGGGTTGCGAGGGACGATGAAAAATTAAACGTTCACCATGCATTGGGGATATGGAGCATCAAGAATTAGCAAATTCATGTTTCTGGAGGTCATTGATCCACTGAACAATATAAAAGTTCATGGAACTATATTCATCGTATCCTAAATTTTCGATTTAAGTTTGGCAGACAATATTATTTCAGAGCATGTACAAAATAATATATATCACGTCAGCTCTTCCTAGGGCATGTTTAACTATCGACTTCGACACTACATACAAAATCGTGTCCTGCGTATGACACGGAAATGGGAAGAGTTAGAGATTGAGATGCGTCATAAGTAAATCAGGGTAATTAGTCGGAACTCCACTACCACGAAAAACCCGACTTAATATGTATGTTCGGTGAAACCCATGGAAATGCGTAAGTTCAAATCCACGTAAATATCCGTTACGCTGAAAAGGGATTAGTTTTACTAACTGTTATTGGACGTAATAATATTTCTCACTCGCCACAATCGTAAATGATAAATCACTTTCCGAATAAACGTATAGTTCCAGGACTAACACTCCCACCATCCGTGAGACACATCAACCCCCTTCTCGAATGACCAACCACCTCCACGTGCCATTTGATGGCCGTCCGATTTCTCATAGACACAAATAGGGTGGGACGCGCGAGCAGACGAGAGGGGCAGGGACCGCGCCACGCGCGCGCCGGGCAGTCTGCCGCTCCGCGCGACGATATCGAGCGAAAAGGAGACGGCAGCAGCCGACGCGGAGGTCCACGTGGAACCCTGCCCCTCCCCTCCCTGTTCACGGTACTCCGCGAGACAAGGCGGCGAGGCGGGGTCGTCATGCGTGCAAGCAAAGCGCGCACGTCCGCTCGAAAACCGGAACCAATTCTTCAAAATGCTTGTCTGCTAGATTTATAGAGATAAAAACGAAAGGTAACATTAATTGAAAAATAAACAGCCTGAATACCTGTATTTTATAAGCACAATAGTTCACTCATACTACCTGAGCACTTAGTCCGCTAGCTCTATCGATATCAAACAAAATTCATAAATTATTCGAGGACAGGAAGAGCCTAAAATTGGACTAGAGTATTTCGCGACACAAGTTGTAAAATCATGTGCTCGTTCAAAATACACTCCATTATTGTTATCCTGCTATCTTCATCGAAGTAGAACAAATTTCCATTTTTAATAGATTTTGCAATATTTTGTACAACAGCTTTTTATATAGTTTAAACAAATGTGTAATTGCTCGACAACCAAATAGTTCATAAATACGGGACAGTGTTTCGTGAGTATCCACAGTTAGTATTCAACGTAAAAAGGAATCACACTACAGAGATCTATTAATATACGAAACGCAAAGTTACTTTCATTTTAAGCTTAATTAATAACAACGATCTAATATGTAACAAATAGTAAAAGCTGCGTTTGAATCCGTTCGTAAACAATGACCAACGACAATGGCAGAAATCTCTCCAAGACTGCAACAGCGAAAAAAATACCGGCAAAAAGTTAATTTTCTTTTCAGAATTATTGGTGATCCAAAAAAAACCTTTTTTACGGTTGTAAATTTCTGACTCAAGTTTGAAATAATTTTGAATTTTAGGATTCCAACTGTGTTTCCAATGAATCAACTCCATATTTCGTATTGGGAGGTCGATGCATGACTTTGGAACTTATGCTTTCAAAGAAGAATATACATGGAGTCAAAGTAAAATTTCAAAGATTTCACAAAAAACTGTTCTATTACTAATTTATGTATACAAAAAATGCGATTAGTATGTACCACATCCGCAAGTGACATGTCTCTTGATTCACAGTCACAGATGCAGAGAACTAAATTATCTCCGCTTCAACACCTTCTGTTACAGTTTCTACTCAATGCACATACACTAAGAACAGGGAGAAAACAGTTTTGGAAACGAAACCAAAGACATGAAAACAGTAAAAGAGATAGGAGAAACAAAACTGATCCCTGATACGAAATGGAATAAACGTTATGCAAGATTTGCGATGCTTATTCACTTCCATATTTCGATATACTTAATAAGAAAGACCGTAGTGTATAACAAGTTACAAAGAATTATGTATTCCACAAACGTTACTCAGAAACATCCAAATGATTTTTAAAGGTAGGGGTGTAGCGCCGAATTTGGCAATGTTGGAGCTTTCATGTCGGATCAGTCAATACAGAAAAAGCAACCCTTTCTATCATTATCCAGGATACTTCCTACAATTGCAAAATGGTGAGTGAGAGGCCACACTATCAGTATTTTCGGTAGATTATATCATTACCATAATTCGTTCATACCGTATAGTAATTTTTCGGAGTTTTCAAACTTGAACAAACCACAGGGATCATGAGTAGATACACCTCTCAGAATCCAATATTGAATAAGGAGTGCCACTCCCACGAACAAAGTAGTGCGGGAGTGACACTCCCACGCGCTGCCGCTCCATTTCATCCCAGATTAAAAGGGTATTTACGACATGGACAACGAATACGCAGGTAAGCTCATGTAACTCGAAGATGAAATTCTACTTTCAGAAAGTATTATGATTCGAGAATACTACTATGTCTTAGGTGAAACAATCTAAAAGTTTCTCCCGACGATCTACTGCGGCTGAAGAGCGAGTCATCACGGTTCTCTCACAGGTACACTCAATTGCGGGTATTATTCACGAAAGGAAAATCATCTACAAATAATTATTAAACAACATGTCATATGCAATTTGTCAATATTATTTAAGAAGTTGATCTTATTTTAAATAAGAAGTTATACAAAAATAATACACGGCGAAGCACAAAACATCTACACTCAAAAGTGCAGTCACCGGAGTGTCTAACATCGAAACAAAAAATAGTACTTTATGAACTACCAAATATTTTAAAGGACTCTTGTTGCAGTTCCAGTACAGTGAGGTTAATATTGAACTGATACCAGAATTTTACTTGCAATATCTTGCTTCCTTCATCGTAGATTAATGAGAACAAAAATTCACGAAGGATGAAGCTTCTTGCAAAAATGGTGAGTCAGGTGACAAATGTACTAGTAGCTTATACGAAAAAGTTTACGTAGGTACATTGGTAATCTGTGGATAGCTACGACAGAAAAGTGTAGGCGTAAGATTCAAAAGCAGACATGAAGACAAATATGCGAAACAAACGAAAGACTTCGCAATTTACTGTTTCGACATTCGATAATTTTGAGTTTTTCGACTTATTCTCATATAAATCAAATTAATGAATTTCATGCCAACTCTTACATGCGTAAAAAAAGTGACATTTCTTCGAATGAAGTTATCCGTTGACGTAATACAAATAACACAAACAAAACAAAATATTCATGAACATAAATCCAATGTAACATTCGACACGTCATGTGGTCGCACTTTGACAATTACAGATAAGAGTTCATACACCGCACCCAAGAATTCTGACCTTCACTCTTTCACGCGTCTTGTCCATGACCCTTGAATGTTGGCACAGTATTCCAGCACAATCTGGCCATGTTATAAAAAAAACTCTCAATCAAAACAAACTATATCTCTAGACATTTCGCACGACCCTTGCAACTGTAAAAATGAAAGCACGTTTATTGGCTCCTAATTATATACGCTCATAAATATATGCGTCGAAATATTTTCTCACTGTGGAAATGGGGAGTGGTTTTTTAACATATCCAAGAGAAAATCTACAACCTTCCATTCCGAATGTCATACTTAGAAGCTACACGTGACTCCTCCACGTGAAAACATCCTTTTGAGGACTTCACCATGTTATTATAAACCCATAATGTGATATACAATAATTACTTCACTAATTAGAAGTTAATCCTGATAAATAAACGACAAAAAATATTAAATTGGTTGTCCATAGCGCCCAAAGTTAACATCACTGAAAAAAATAATGTTTCAAAGAACAATTTTTGGGTACAAATTTGATAAATGAAACTGAAGATCATGGTTACATGGTAATTGATAAACCATGCACATAATTCGTATTATAAAGTCCATGCTGTGCAAGAACCTGATGTGCCACAAAGAGAAAGTTTTCTTCCAGACTATTCTACTGTCCTTGTCAGATCGAATAACATTCTGACATAATCTGTCAACACACACACTCACCCCATTATCAATACTTTTCAAATATACAAACACAATTTACAAAATACGCCTACTTCAATATTAGAAGTCTACTATACAAGATACAAAATATCGTGGCATTAATAGCTTAATCAACTGTCCAGTAAATATCACTAATAATAATTTAACATATTTACAGAATATTAATCTTCGTTGATACCTTTCCAACAAGTATATAGCTACAGGGGTCCCAAGAAACGCGATATTTAGCAAATATTTAACAAACTTCCAGCATAACCTAATCAATAGGTTAAGGGGTATCGAATCTATAGACACATAATCAAATATAAAACTTGTATGGACATAAATATTGGCATAAAATAATTGAAATAAGCCGATATTTGATCATACACACAAAAACAAAAATCCAGTCCCATGAAAACAATTCAACTATCATTGCATCAAGTTCATCGAAACAACCCCCAACAAAATACATGAACACTTACCACAAGAGCCATACACATTGAAGACGGATTAAACGGGAAAACCGCAAATCCGTGTTAAGGAGATTCAGCCTTCTACCACACAGCTCGACCACCAACTAGTAACTAACTGGCTGGCTCTATTTGCCTGAACAGGCAAGATGGAGGCGGCGAAAGATGACTGGGTGGTGGACGTGACGTCACAACCACATTTCGTTTCAACTCTTGATTGGCTGAGACGTCTATTAAAAAATTTGTTTATACTATTCGGTGTAGAACCGCGTTCATTCAATAGGAAGACCAGCGATGTTTTCATTTTGTTCAAGCTTTTCGCAGCATAATTTTTGAGATTCATCTTTAGAGTGAACTTATATGAACGTGAATTCCAGAAACCATTAAGCAAAATCGTTCAATTTTTAACCATTTCGTTTAAAGTTGATAGTATTTATCTTTTACTAACCTTAGTACTCATTTTTACTCTCCTTTTTTTATTTCAGTTTTTTTCTTCACATTTTTACTTTTCACTAACATGCAACCTATGCTCATGTATGTATTTATTTGTTGGCAACCCATACATAAATAAATAAATACATTTATTGTCTGGAAATCAGTTACAAACTGTGTATGACCACATGGAGGACAATAAACTAATTTACTCTCCAGGTTTTATTTGTTTAATAATTTATTTTATTTTTGAGTGGAAAAATTGGTGCTTTAAGTAGGCTTTACAAGGGTTAAGAAATAGTATTATTATTGTTTTCTACATTTTTCACTCAACTTATTATATGGTCTAATTTTTATTATAGTTCTTTCAAAACTTAATAAGTTTCTCACAGGATTTTTCTCTGTAGTAATAAACAATTTTACAATTCTTTTCCCCAAGAGAATTTCTATTGTGTACCTACAAATTAGAATACAATATGGGACAACAAACTGATACAAGAAATTCTCTATGGTTATTCATTGATTTTGATAAAAGTCAATATGTTTAAATTTCCCAATGTTTTGACAAGTTAATATGTTTAAATTTCCCAATATATATTAATTTAAAAAAAAATTCTAGTTCATGTTAGGTGATGTTACTTCTCATACTTCATCACACCTTTGTTATAATACTCTTAATACTGATCAAATTACTTTTTTTATGCATGCTATTTTTGTTTCTTATTATTCCTATTATTATTACTATCTATACACAACTTAATTTAATATATTATCTATATATTCTCTGTAGCCCCATCTTTTTTCTCCAAGTTTTCCTTCAGGGAAGAGATAGATTTACAGATAGTCAAGAATGACATTAATACTCTTGATATTATTTATCTTGAATTTTAAATGATTTTACTAGTTATTTTTTGAGAATAATAAATCGATCGCAGCACATATTCATTGAATAACTTCTTGTAATAATATTAAATTGCCTCTGCCTTTGATTAGAATTGATGGGATGGTCCGTTGTTTGTTTCTGGAGAGTAAATTAGTTTATTGCCCCTCACATGTTTATACACCCTTTGTAACGACTTTTTTGACAATAAATATATTTAATATTTAATGTGAAAAATTATTTTAATTACCAAGTAAATGTTATACAGGAACAGCAGAAGAAAAGGTCTTAATTGCGAGAAAAATTTGTATGCCAATCTGTAGGTTTTTTTTTTTTTTTTTTGTGGGGCTTTAGGGCTCGTCAACATCGAAGGTCATTAGAGCCCATTCCAATCTGTAGTATTTCTTACTGAAAGAACATTATATATGTAGCATAAATGTCTGGAAAACTTCCTAAATAAAATTGTCCTACATATTTTTCCTTAGTTACAAGAATTTTAATACTCTCATGCATTTATCCACTGGGTATGAGCAACATCACTGTTCTCACTTATCATCAAGTTTCTTTCAACCATTTTGGAATTTCCTTTCATCTTTAATGATCTAACCTTAAAAAAAAAATTGAATCAGTTTTCTTCAAAAATACTAATTGACTTTACAGCAAGCAATCTTAATCATGAGAAAGTATTTATAAATCCAGACAATACCTAGAAATTATCGATAGTGCATTTATACCCCAGCTTTAATATAGTATTTTTTATTTAATGGAGTCAGCGTGATTCAGAGCACTGGGTTGCTGGCTGTATGGCCGGGGTTTGATCCCCAGTGGTGTGGGGATTTTTCATAACTCCTCAACATCCAGACTGACTCCCAGGTCTTCTCAACCTGCTGTACTTTGAGTACCAGGTCTCTCTTGGAGTCAAACCAAGATGCTGGCCACATCTCTTCTGGTGCTGAGGCCTACTAATTGAGGAGAGCTCTACCCTCTGTGAACCACTTGGGCACCTTCAGGGTCTTTTGCAGGTAGTTTGATTTTGACTTTGTTTGACTCTCTATTTAATGATTTGAGAGAGTAAAAATCAATTAGTATTTGTATTTTGCAAAAACTAAATATTCCTGAAGTCAATCTCAAGATATATCTAGGGGTGTAGTGGAACAGGAGTGTATGGAAATGACACTCCTGCATTGCAATGGAGTTCATATATTGTTTCATCTAAATGATTCAATCTACTTAAATTATAGCTAATACTGCCTGAACACTCACCATTTTGCATTTACAACTATAGACTGCCGTAAAATGGGGGTTGGCTACACTATACTAACTGTTTCAACATCAGAGCTCCCACAGTGCAAATTTTGATACTACACCTTATATGATAACTTTCAGTCAGGTGAATTTGGCGATGAGCCAGGAATCAAACCGGAGAATCCTGCTTTGATTGCAGGGTTGTTAACTACCCATTCGCCCTCCATAACTATGCACAATTTCCACCCAGATCCAAATCCCAGAAGACCTAAGATACAGGAGATAAGTGAACCAGGCGGCACACAGTACTGTGTGCACGTATGTTTCACACATACCTACCTGTTAAGGTTGATTATGCATATATTTCTTCTGTATACCTACATGTGGAGAAGATACGAGATAACTTTCAGTCAGGTGAAAATGGTGATGAAACGAGAATCGAACTGAGAACCCGAGACTAGTGAAAACACCTCAAGAGAACAAAGAGTAGTAGACTTTACTTTCAATCTCAACGTATCGAAGTTAGAGAAGATTGTTTCAAGCTGTGTAGTTGGTGTTTAACCAATAAGTATGGAGGTTTCATCTCAGGTAATGCTAATAAATAATACACTTCATTGTCAAAAAAGCAGCTGCAACTGCATGTGATCACATGGGGGCAATAAACTAAGTTACTAAATGTTCACATGTAATTGTTTTCAAACACTTTTCATTTCTAGTAAAGTTTTTAAATGGTAAGGAAGTGTAAATGTGGTTGAGTAGTTCAAAGATTTAATATTCTCAACTTGTGAATGGTATTTATTTAAACCAAATTATCACCATTTTAATTGGTTTTCTGAATGTTAAATATGTTTTTGACATTTTAAATATCTAACTACATTTTTTAGGTAATATTCTGAAATTTTAGTTTTCACATGTTTATTACCTTTTGTATTGTGATCTTTTTATGTAATTCTTTCTACACATTATTATTTAAATTTTTTCTTGCTTGTATTGTGTTACACAGAGTATTGACATCTATTTGCAGGACTCTGTCTCAAAAAAAGATAGACAAATATTCTATTTTAAAATATATATAAACATATAATAATTAGATTTGAATAATAGTTGCAATAGGAATAATATTTGTCATCCTAGTGTCAACCTCTCTTTGTCAAAATGGGTCATATCATTCAGGAATTGTTCTATACAAATTCCTCCCCAAAAATATAAAAGACATTATTGAATTGAATCTTTTCAAATCCACAGTTAAAAGTTGCACCAGTGCTTCTACAACATAAAAGAATTTATTGATTTTAATAAAACTTACAGTCCTCTTGTACTTTATCACTTCATTACTGTAGTACTTTAAAAATATCTGATAATTTCAAATCTATTTTCCTGCATGCTTGTATTGTGTCTTATTATTCATATAAGTTCAGTTTTATATGTACTCAACCTTGGCACAGTTGTGTACATTACTTGTGTAGCCCCATCCTGGTCTGGATTTTTCTCCAGTTTTCCTTTGAGTAGAGGCTGATTTTTTATACAGACTCACTACACTCTTGCCTAGGGGTGGCATCTATTGAAATAATAAACTTCAAATTCAGTGCTATTTAATAGTTACAATTTATCAATACGTGGCAAATAATCTATAGTTTAATAATAATACATACTTGTGAAATTACTTTCTTGTGTTTTATTAAATACAAATTTGTTAGTATTATGTTAATATTATAACATACATTGAACTATTTTTATTCTTAGAAGTGTATTGAAATGTTAAATCCACCTCTGCCTTGCAGCTCTTGATCAGAATTGATGGGATGGTTTCTTGCTTGCTTCCAGAGAGTAAATTAGTTTATTGTCCTCCACGTGGCCATATGCAGTTTGCAACTTCTTTTTTGACAATAAAGTTCATTATTTATAGAATTTGCTTTGCAACCATTTTTAATATTTTTTAAAAATTTAATAGGACATCTACTGCTATACAATAAAATCTTAACTTTCTCAGTCTATCATAGTTATTAAGATATATAACTAAATATTATAATAAGATTTCCCCTTGCAAGTCAAGGTACTTCCAACAACCATAAGAGAGAATACTTATTCAAGTGAAGAACTATGTTTGAAATAATTTTTACCCATATTTTTCCTTTACAACATGTGATTGTTACTTTTTTTTCTATTACTTCATCTAAAATGAAATTATTCCACATCATTCAATATATTCAAGTCTTTACATACATTTTTTGAGATCAATTAATAAATAAGAATACTATGTTGTTAAATAGGTAATAATGAATGACAAAACAGTCTTGTGTAATAATAAAATACCTTTTATTTCCACAGCATTTCCACTAGTCATTTATTTAGATTGTATACTTTATGCACAACATACTCTTACATTATTTTCATCCAGTACTTCCTAAGCATCACAGTTTACTCAAATACGATGTTTGATATAACAATATCCTGATTACAATGTTGTATTGTACAATTCATCTGAAATATACATGCATGCAATAAGATGATAATATAACATGATTAAACCTTTGAATGTAATTTAGAACTGTGCTGCATATTGGTATGTGCTATCTCAATTACTACAAAAGAAATTTTTTCAAGGTTAAAATTAATGGGAAATTCAATCATTTACTTTATAACAATTCATTAGCTAAGTTAGATTTTTTTTAAAAATTTAAATAATGAAAATAAAATGTTTTGCAGAACAGCTAATTTAACAGCATCTATTAGCATTAGTACATGTACTACCAGCATTAGTACTAGTGACAGAACAGATTTCAAATCAAATGCATTTCTTACATTTCTATTAGCTCATATGTTTTGAAGATCATTCATAAAACTAAAGCCTTGGGCTGAATTCTGTTAAAGGCATATCCTAAACATGTTGAATGAATCAAGTGCAAGTTTAATTGTTTACAAATGTAATTTCCCACAAGAAATCCATTTTGTTTTAATTTGAAAATATACGTTTTAAAAATTGATTACATTAATATTTGTTTTATTATATCACAGTCATGCACATAATATTTCATTTCAAATTAAATCTTAAAATTGAATTAGATACTTAGATTCACTCATCTCTAAAACTCATTGAATATATTAAGTACTTTTCTATACCAGAACACAGACAAATTGTCAAAAAGAAAGTTTTGTAAAATTTCCTTGAATTAACAGATATATGAAAAGCAATATATATTTATTTTATTAGTGCTGAACTGTTGAACAATGAGTAGAGTAGAGATTTCTAAATTTATGAATGTGTGTAGCACAGACAGAAAGTCAGCATGATATAGGTTAATTCCTCTTCTGAAATTCACTATCACCTGTAGAGAGTTTTGTGGGGTTTCTTAATTACATTTTTATTATTTAAAAGCTTTTTAAAACTATGACTCGCATTTCTACAGAAAAATATTATTTGCTCTCAAGTATCTATTTTATCTACTTGAAATCATTTCATAATTTAACTATCACTTATGGTATTCCTAACTTGACTTAAGATTTATGATGTACAGAAAGTGGTGGAATATTCCTTTATACATTAGACTCCACAGTATTTATAAGAAAACTCCTCCATACCTGACAATGATGACCCTGTCAAACTCAGAAGAGAGGTTACACACACACAAAAGATGAATTATACAGTTATAGCTTGAAAGTTTCTACAAAAAGGTATTTAGTAATCAGAACAAGAACAAATAAATCAATGACCATATCAAATAAACTTCACACCATATTATGTCTATTTGTTCATACAAAAATAATTTGAACATAATAACTCATAAAAAATAAAAATGAATTTGATTTTCATTCTGCAAATAAAAGAAACAGAGATGCAACACAGGAGAAATACAGTTATATTTCAAATTCACAGCCATTAATATTCTCTGCTAAACATCAAAAGATATCATAGGCCAATACCATTTTACTTAAACCAAAAAATATTTCAAACACCTTCACTAACTTTGTTTATATCTTCCTTCTGTAATGTAATGAAAATGAGTGTGAAAACCATTTTTCAATTTATTATACTAGTATGAGGACTTTAGTAAGTGCATTTCATAGAGAATATCACTTATTTACTTTGATTTTTTAAGGCCTCAGTCTTTGGTGCTTATATATATATTTTATTTTGGTGCATATCATATTATAATGTTAAATGTACATTCATCCACAAGAATTAATTTAAGCATATTAAGCATAGATTCCTCAGAATGCTTCAAAATTTGTAAATCAATAAAATAGGAAACGGATTTGTTTAGCATACTCTAAAATGAATGTGTGTTTCTTTAAAATAAATATTATCACAATTTTCAGGCATAATTATTTGCAAAATGTTTATGTTATTTCTGGTCAATTGTGGACCTCTTCTGGGCTGACCAAAATGGCTACATTGTCAGTGTCATATATCCTATTTTCTCAACTTGATGGATTCAAAGTTTGCAAACTCCAAAAGAATAAATGATAAACAATCTGAAAAATCACACTTAATAATCAGAAATGAATATTTCAAACCATGTTGAAATAATGACTTCAAGTAATAAAAACTAACCCTGAGATGTTTTTAGGTACCATCCATTTTCCTTTTTTTAAAAAATATATTGTAAAGCTTTATAATAGTGGTGCATGGAAGAGCAAAGACTGAGGTGAAATTTTTGAATCACCATAGATAAAGTGAAGCATTCTTTGAAATATTTATTTTACAGTATTACATCGTATCTCGGATAAAAATTCTGAAAGGTAATATATAAAATATGCACAGAAATGCATGGCTTCATTATTTTTACAAATTCACCCGTGTACCAATAGATACAATAAGAAATTCTTTTAATGTTATACAGAGGATAGTGTTGCGTTAACTCTTTTAATTTCTTTGTTGGTCCTCATTCTAGCCACCACACTAGCCAGACAATGTCAACTTTCAGAACAATCTTTTTTTTAGTTCCCAACCATGTACATACAAAGAGGAAAATAAGATGTAAAATTTATTTTGATCATTCAATTAAAATATTTGGACCAACTCATTTCTAAAGGAAACATTAATTGGGTTCAAAACAACTTGAGGGTTGATTTCAGTTAATTGTAACACTCTAAAACATAAATTACATTTTCAATGTGTTCAAAGACATAAAACGATGAAAAGCGATTAAAAAATATCCTCTTTTCTGGGCCAAGTATTCTCTTTTGTTCCCACACATACTGAAACAAAGTATTAGAACAATTACTCCTATTTTATAAAAACACACAGATATTCACATATCTTTATAAAAAACAAACAATAATATTTCATTTTTGATATTATGTGTTTGGTAAATTTTTTGTGAATGTTTTAGTGATTGCCACATACACATGTCTATTCAGGAGTTGTGTTTTATGTGAGAACAGTTATTACCTGAATATATTTTTTCTTGGATTGTTGTTCTAACTAACAATCAACCTCCAAGTATGCTTTTTCCACAAACACAATCAAACAAACATTACAGAAGAAATACAAATAAGCCAACTATGTCCACCAAGGTGGCTGGAAGTAAGTACAGTACTACTCCTAGTATCGTCATATATCACATCACCTGAAGCAAGAGCATTCAAATTCTACACAATAACAAAACGATCACAGAATGACATCTTTGTATGAA
The DNA here is from genome assembly GCA_002313205.1 of Laupala kohalensis. Lineage (NCBI taxonomy): Eukaryota > Metazoa > Arthropoda > Insecta > Orthoptera > Trigonidiidae > Laupala > Laupala kohalensis. The sequence continues at coordinate 1,234,514 of NNCF01126083.1, read as the reverse complement.
ATAATAATTACTTTCTGTAAACAGAAATTAGATTGAGTAGTTTCTAAGAAAAAATATAGTAATGAAATATTAATAAATAGAGGACCGCTCTCTCTCTCTCTCTCTCTCTCTCTCTCTCTCTCTCTCTCTCTCTCTCTCTTCATGAAGTGATCTTCACTAATGGAGGTGATTCCTTTAGTTATAACAGCTAAAGACACTACACTGAAAGTTTCCTTTCTGGTTTAATAGTAAAGTGTTTAACACAGTTCACTTTATCACACTTCACAGCACATCATCTACAATTTTCAATTGACATTAAACCAAAGATCAACAACAAAGTCTCAATAAAGAACAATATAAATATCTGCACAAAACTTCCCAGCAAAGTGAAATAAAAACTGATATTTCAGCTAGCTTTCATTTTTAAAACAATTAAAAAAATTATAAGCAATCCTTCAATATAATAAGCATAGTTAGAAGATAAATCTTCTGTAGTATGAGCTGTTTTAATTTACAAATTCATTAATCTAAGCTTATTTTGGAAGCAACTTGGATGTGAGTGGAAATACATCTGCGTTCTTTAATATTAATAGTTTTAGTGAATAACTATTTTCAAGAACAAGCTCATATTCATATAAATATGAATTAATGCTTACAATTGCGTTTAAGGCAGGAATCAAGTTTAGGTTTCTGGAATAGAAACATTTTAAACTGAAGCACAGTTTCTCTGCTGAAATTTTTAAGCCAAAATATTATTGTGCTCAATTGTTGACAGTGTATTTAATTTCTTATTTTTTCTCTTTCTTAATGCATTTCTTGGTTCTAAACTAAAACTGAGCAGAGAGCAAATTATCTTTTTAATTTTTTTTCCCTTCAGTAGTAAATGGTACCACTAAGGAGATAACAGTGATATTTATTCTATAAAAGGATAATGATGTTTGTGCACTTTGTCTTAAATAAAATGTCAAAAATCATTGAGTCAATAAAATATATTTCTGTATTAAATATCCATAATATTTAAACTATTTTCTTCATTAAACACTTTCACTATTTAAAGCTCCTATTGTTGCAAATGTATACCTTGCAATTCTCTGTCTGTAGCACTAACTTCTGACTGTGTTTCTGATGATGGAGACATTTTTGAATCAGTGTCTGTGTCATGATGGTGCAGAACCGTTTGTGCAGCTACAGGTGCAATTTGAGAACTAAGACCATCCGCTGAAGAGTCAGATGAAGGAGTAGGTTGCTCTGATGTAGGAAAAGAAGGCCCAATAGTTAGAGTTTTCACATTATCTGTGTGACTAGTGGCTGGCTTTTCTTCAAATACTGCACAAAAAGAATGAACCTTAAATTACTCAATTTAAACCACTCTAACAACAATAGAAACACTACCATTTTCATTAATTTATTTCCAATTACAATTATTTTGTTTGATAGAAATAGTAGGTGATGAATGTTTTCAAATAGAATAAAAGTAAAATAAATTATAAGAAATATGAATAGTGATTTACAAAACCAATCTTTGGGAATTAAACAAATGAAACATTATTTTTTTTTAAATTGCATGAAGAAAACATGCTCTACTACTATGTAGGTCACAAAATAGACCAACACATTTGCACTCATTTTTATGACAATTTCGATTAAAACCTTTTCCATATACATATTGATTAATTGCTCATCAAAACCTGCACTACAATGTTGTAAACACATAGAAATGTATTCCTTTAATAATTGTCAGATATTTTAAGTGGCTCTAAAATATGAACAATGAAATAATTTCTCAGCTCCCTAGGGTAAATGAACAAGACTCCAAATAACATATAGCAGATTTTCCACAAATGTCTTCATAAATCAAAATTTAAATTACTGAAATTTTTTCCCCCCAAATATTAACCCTGATACAAGAGTGTCCAGTCTCAAAAATTTTGCCTCATCTTGAAGTTCATGATTTTCTTACCAAAAAACAGGTTACTAATACTGACACACATGTTTGTTTAACTTTAATAGTCCTAAATTGTTCTTTTTGCCTAATATTGGTATTTTTGTATAAGGGTTCTATATTCTTGTAATCTGCTTTGATAAAAAATAATACAGTGAAAGGATTCTGTGGTACCAATGAAATTAAAAAATAAAATTTTGTGTTTCCTGAATAGTTTTTAAAATTTATTTCTAAAAACTAGATGAGAACTAATTTTCTTGTCTTTAAAATGGTCCTCCCCAATTTTCAAAATGGATGACCTATAATCTGTTAATTTATCAATTTGTTATGTAATTACCTATTTCCAGAGTATACTCACACTTATCAAGGCTTATGATGGAGCCAACCAAATCATTCACTGTTAGAGCTGCTTGTTCTTCCAACTGTCTTCTTCGTCGAACAAACCACCAGTCAACAAGAAACAAGGCAAGAGCAAGAATTTTTATACCGGCACAGATCCCCACATATCTATAAACATAGCAATAAAATTACACATGTGGGATTTTCTAGAGATACATTTCATAAATTTCTATATTTCCAACAATACTAACATCTGGTATACTGACAATTCGCTAATTACATCGTTAAATGATCTAGTAAACAAAAAAATTTCACAAGCAAAGTTGGAGAACTTGAAATAAAATTTTGTGGAGAAGATCAATATGTGTTTTTCCATCTCATTCTATAAATTGCCTCTCAGAAAAACTGTTTAGGGCATTACTAGTGTAAAATGATTCGGAGGTCAGACTAAGTACATTGGATTCAAAGGGTAAAGGTATTATCATAGCCTGATATAGTTGTGTCACCCCTGGTTAATTTATCCTGAATCTCCTTTGAACCTTTAAATTTTATCTCATGTACACAGTACACAACTATCTTTATAAAAATAACAAAAAAGTACTTTATTTAATGAACATCTAATTTTTTAATTTGAAAAAAGATATTGAAGTTTGTTTAGAATCTACCATCAGTTCACAACTATGTTTTTTTTTATTTGTCAACACAAAGAAGACTTATTTGATACAAAACTAATAATTTTTAAGTAACTTCAAAGTTATATAATTACAGAAATAATATACCTGTAGCGAAACTGTTCTATATCGTATAAGAGGCATCTTCCTCCTCTTTCACCACAAGCACTTTTCCACAGTAAACAAGTTGAATCAATTAAATTCCCAAACAAAATTGGAGCTGGTATGTAACCAAACAGACGGAAAATAACGAATTGCATTCCAAGTGCAAAGGAACGTTCTTCTTCGTTGACTGACCTGAAATAAAATAATATTTGACAACATTCCACAAATATCACAACTATATCAAACAAGTTTTCAATGCATCTACACAAATTTTGCTTATATTCACTTTACATACGAAGAGTTACAATGCAAAATGCTTTGCATCTATTTTGACAGATTTTGAATTTTGAATAGACACTTGTTCTTTAGACTATTTAATATATTTTGACATGATTGGTTCAAAATACCCTACATCCAGCTGAAAAAATGGTCCTTATATGTACATTTTGTTCAATAGTTATATCCTAACTGAAAGCCAGGAAAAAGTGAAGTTTGCATGAAACATGTTTCATGATTTTACAGTATGCACAGCACCTAAGAAATCTTTTTACATACAACTAAAAATTAATAAAAAAACTATAACATTAAAAAGAATAAAAGATATCTATGAACTAGCATCTTCAGTTTTTTTATATTTGAAAAAGAAGTATATTTATTAACTTAGTTTCATAAGTTATTTTGTCAATCATATGATGAGTGTACAAATTAGAAGTGATTATGTAGTAGAAATTAAAAAATGCATAGCATACTAGCAGACAAAGATCATTCAGTTAATATTTCTCATGAAAAACAGCAATTGCCACACTATCCCTAAACTAAACAAACCATTATTAAGTACATTAACTTAGTACACAATAAGCTTCCTCCTAAAATATTTTGACAATTCAAAATAATATTTGGAACTTTATTTATTACACTTCATCATCAGGATATACCATTTTCAATCATATGTTGTTACTATTGTTATTATTTTATTGTATGAATTGAAGACCTTTTGGCAAAGAATTTAAAAAAGAATTTTTTATTTCTTAGCATAAATAATATCCTTAAAGTCATATCAAACTACAAAAAATATACCTGAGAACTATCATCAGGAGAGGCATTTGTGTAACTGCCACAACAAATGTCATAAAGAACAGAAGAATTAAGAAAGGAAAAATTGTTCGACATGGTGAATTACAAGGTCCTGCAGTTGCTACAGGCACTACAGTCACTTCTGCAAATTCAGTTGATGATGATCCACTAGCACCAGTCACAAACTGACTAAAATTTCCATGGATACCTGAAAAAGTTAAGTACAATAATCATTAGAAGAAAAGTAAAATTATTTGAGCTTCAGAGACCAAAGTACTGTTTAAATAATATATCCTATAATATGAAACCAAGAATTTGTTCATTAAGTTCCTCAAATACATGAACCAAAGAGGAAAAGTGAGTTACTTCTCAAATTAACTATGCTCCCATGAAATAATTTGAGAATATAAAATATGTACAGATCTCTGGTAAATACAACACAAAAATATTAATATCAAGAGGTAAAGATGACATTAAATAAGAATTTGTCTTATAGTACCCATTTGTGCATTGGGATATTATTAATTCTAGCTTATCTTGATAAAATAGGCATAAAATATACATTTTACAGTAGGATAAAAGTTACACAATTTTTGCCAGTTTTCAATTTTCAACTCAAGGAATGCTACTTTTTATCTTCTATTATTTCTGTATTTTGTGCTTTCATAATCATTGCTCAACTATGAAAAGAAAATTAATAAATCTGCCAAAAATGTTTGAAGTTTTTCCAAAGTATTTTACATTTTAAATTTTCCATTAATTTTCTTGAATTATTATTTTTAGAAAAGTTAATATATTTTTTAAATACTATATTGTAATTCCTTTTATCAATCAATATATTTTTGGAGGAATGGCAAGAAAACAGTGTATTTAATGAACATATACAACAACAAAAACAAAACAAAACAACAACAACAACAACAACAACAACAATCTACCTCATCAAATTCCATTTACTGAAATATAATACGCCATGAGTTAGTTCTGTAATAGATGTATTTGAATATATAAATCAAATCAAATATTAAAAGTTAGATATACACGTGTGAGCAACTAATTCATTCATACTATCTTCATTTTTTTATTATTCATAACAGTTGTGCAAATCTTCATTAATACTTCACAAATAAAACAATACTCACAAGCACAATTTGTGTAGTTTGAGCGGGAAGAAAATGCAGTGCATCCGGCATGGCATGGGCTGAAGTATGTAAGACCATTATTACCACATACAGGTTCCACATCTGTCATGTGGCATTCACAGCCAAAATTGCAAGCTGCAGTCAAATTCACTTGAAATGGTTCTGGTTTTGAGCTAAAATTGAAAATGAAAAGAAACTACAAACTGCTAACATGAAAATATAGAAACTATATTATGTAAATCATGCATCTTCACATGTAGTAGGCCCTATACTTGTAAATGCAGTTATAAGCACACTTGTAAGCTTGCAAAAGCAATTCTAAGTGGAAGTTTTGAATCTGCCTCTGCCTTAGGGCCCTTGATCACAATTGATGGGAAGGTCTCTTGCTTGCTTCTGGAGAGTCAATTAGTTTGTACTGTTTTTTTTTTTGACAATAAATTTATTATTATTATTAAGAAGGAAAAATCAATTGTATAATGAAAATTGTAATAAAATAATGTGAGTAACATAATTTTACTCCATCAAGGTGACAAAATTTGTTTGTGGTAAAATTAATCAAGAAAAGCATTTATTTTCAAAACAATATTCTGAATTTGTTAAAAATATGAATCTTGCTTTCCAAGTTTTTAATCATCGTCTTCACACCTACTGTCCAGTGAGGTTTAAATAATAATAGTGTATTACAGTTCTCTTCCACGTAGGGTTTTCAAAAGATATTTAAGTCAAACATAAATAATTATTTATTTAATATTATTTATTATTAAAAGTGTTGTCATTTACAAATCATTCATCTTTTCCAGCACTTTCTTCTTTGCTGCTAGATTATCATTGCTTTTTATTTCATTGTTTTCAATTCACTTAATGGTAAACACAAAGAGCAACTCGTGGCATAGTGCCTAGTGCACTTCTTCTACCTTTGGTAATACTGGTTCAAGCCCTATCATCCAAGTAGAATTCATGGTGGTGGACAAAGTGGGTTCATGGCAGGTTTTCTCACAGTACTCCCATTTCTCCTGCCATTCATTCCCCCTCAACATTCACTCATCAACATTCACCTCATTCGCATGTCACCCTTATCATTAGGAGACGTCTGAGAACAGGCGGTGGTTGTAGTTAATGACCAGGACCTTTACGTTGTGCCCACTGAGCAATGAATGCTATTCAAAATTCTCTATTCCAATAGCAATTCTGACACAATATCATTACAATGGTAGATCAAGTATTATGCATAGAGATCACTGAAGGAAAATTGTTTTTGAAATGTGATTTTGGGGTTGTAGGAAACTTTGGCATGTTATTTCATATTAACAAATAGCCTATCTATTGAAGATAAATATCATGAATACTTAGTTATAAAGTTTTTAACATAATTAATCTGTTACCTGGCAGTGAGGTTCACTGCAATTTAAGAGATTTCTATATATAATGTACACACATTTACACAAATTCAATTCTTATTAATTTGCTATCATTTCTTTATAATATTGAATTGTGGCCATACTGAATGGAATATCTCCAATCACTGGTCCAAAACCAAAATCTGTAAATAGAAATCTTGAATTTTGAATTAATTTAATATTTTCAATTTATAAACATATTTTCTGAATAATTCTATAGTTTGATAATACCTAATACATGCTCATGAGATAACTTTTTTGTGTTTTACAATACAAATTTGTTGGTGTTTTGTTGATATTATAACACGTTGCTAACTATTTTTATTCTTATCTTAAGAATGTGATGAAATGTTAAATCTGCCACTGCCTTAGAGCCCTTGCTTGGAATTGATTGGCTACTTGCTAGTTTCCGGGAAGTAAATTAGTTTTTTGGTCACACACAGCTTGTAACTGCTTTTTGACAACAACAAAAAAAATTATTATAAATGAATGCTGCAAAGGTGCATGACATGGTTAAGCATGGCTTAAGTAGTTGGAAATGAAATAATTTTTCCAAATCGTACAAAGAATTTGCAATAAAATTATGACTTAGCAAGATTGCACATTATATAGCAGGTTTTATATTACTTAAATTCGATTCAAATAAAGTTGGTTTGGGGCCAAATCAGTCAATTCTAAGCTTACAGTTAAAAAGAAGATTTGAAAATTAAAAAATCCTCCTAAGACATGTGCATTTCACAGTTCTAGTTATTTGTAAATGATTTTCAATGGATTTTCAATGTCCATGGATAAATGGTTTATCTAGGTACCTGTAAAAAATTCTTCATGTAGTCCAAATTTGCTTCTGGATTGTTAAAACATAAAACTCCTCATCTAGTTTGAATGAGTATAGTTATAAGAAGCATGTCTATTTTGGTAATTTCAATTATTAATCCTTCAATAGCCAAGCTTTCTTGATCAATGTTTGAATGGGAAAACTTTATTAGATAAAAATAAGAAAGACTTAAAAATACCTGTTAAAATATGGTATAGTTGTACCAGCCATCTTAACATTATCACAGCCCAGAAAAAATAGTAATCCATAGCAGGCTAGACAAACAGTATTTGATATAAGTACAAATTGCACAGCTCCTTTAGGCCTCAGTTCCAGTCGTTTCAGTAGACAGCCACCCATAAAAATACCTATACATGCTCCAGGAATGGCAATGGAACCTACAAAGAAACAGGCCAAATTATTATAGGGTAAATATTTTAAACATGCAATAAATACCCATTGAAAATAAATTTAAACATGGTACAAAAATAAACAATGCAAATCATACTGAAATAATAGTTATGCCACCATCACAAAGATTTGACACAAAAATGATATTGAATTTTCATTTAATACATGAAATCTAAAAAGAAGAATCTTAAAAATGAAGAAAAAAAAAGAACTACATGAAACTATTGAAACAATATTACATTTTAAATTACTACTACAAAAAACTAATAATACAAAAATAAAACTTCATAATAATTACCTGTAAATACACTAGCTTGGCTCTTGCCTAAGCTGAATTGTGTTTCTAAATATTTAGGCAAAAACACAACAAAACCTGAGACAATGATAAGTTCCATACAAGCACCCAAACAGGTCACTACATATACTGGGTTACAAACCAGGTGCCACATAGATCGAGGGATGTCTGCAAAGAAAGAATTCTCAGATCGTAATGTGTCCTCCTTTCACAATCAGATAAAACAATATGTAACAGAGAAATTACTTGAATGAGTTTACTCATACTGTTTATGTAACATGTCACACTACCTTTAAGGAAAAGGTTAAATAAGAACAACTTGATAGATAAATGTGTTGTTTCAGTAGAAATAAGAAATAAATTTCCACTTTATGAGAGTTAAAAAAATTTTTGTACACAACTAAAAAAATAAATAATAATGAAACCTCACAATCCAACTATATAATTATTTTCCACTGGTGTTTGTAATGTAATTTAGAATCACCTTCTTGAAGATGTTTTAAGATTCATATGTAAATTTTGAAATTCTAATCAATATATAACAAGAATAATTAATACCTTTCACAGTTTTTCCATAACCTGAATCATTAGAATGACCTTGAGGACCACCATTATCAGCTGACTTCTGAGGTCTACTTGCTTCAGGTCTTGATTTTTCCATCAGACGAATCTTCTCCTTCTCTCTCTGAAGAAGAAGAATAAAAGTGATACAGAAGAGTGATATATCAAACAGGAGATTCATTAAATAATATTAGAGGTCTATATTGAAACATGTTTTACAATTAATTAATAAAAAATATGGTACTTTTTGATTTCTACAAAAATAGTAATTAAATGTTTTAAATACTATGCAGAAATAATTTGTTTTAATTTTAAAACTAAATATTTTATCCAGAGAAGTTTTCATCCAATTCCACCTGTGATACAGAGAAAGTTCAAAATTAAGGAATACTAATTGGAACAAATATTGAGATGTGAAATGAAAGATTAATAAATGAAAAACTCATTAAAACAAATTTACATGAAAATTTGAAAACTTTAACAAAGTAGGTTATTATATATAAATTCTTCCCAAGATATCTAGCTTTACCATCTATATCAGTGGCATAACTATCCAAGTCAGGGCCCCTGGGTAAAATGTGGCTACCCCTTAGTGGCTGTAGTTTGTGTTTTAGTTATGGTTAAATTTAGAAAAATATTTTATGATGTTTTCGTAAAAATACAACAAATCTTAGTAACCATAAAGTAATAAAATTTAATAATATTTACATGCCATATATTTTTAATGCGGTAATTATACTAAACAATCCAACGATAGATTTATAATTCATACGATGAACTTTTGTTTCAGCAAATGTTTTAATGAACTGATCTAATCTGCTTCTTAAATTATTTGTATTCCCATATTTGGTGGATACAACACTTAAACCACTCAATTTGCCTTGATTCAAGAAATTTCTCATAACTAAGTAACTTTTGACGAGCTTCAATTTCGGAAACAACCATTCTGCAGTTGCAACTATACTTGGCAGAGTTAAAATCACATGACACTATAGACTTATCTGGAAAACTGGCCGATAGTGTAAAATAATCAATTAGTAAAAATTAAGCATATGTAAAAAGTTCGTGGATTCATTATGACTAGATTACATAAAATAACATTTATGTAATAATCAAAATTATTTTGTTCAAACCATAATTTATTCAGTCACAAACAATTAAAAACCACAAAGACAGCCCCCTATTATGTCCAGAGGTTGGAGGCCCCATGAGACTGGGGTGCCCCCGGTTAATACAGGGTGCTAGTTACGCCACTGATCTATATAAATAATTTATTTCCAAAAAAAAGAAGAGTAAGGAATTCACACATACCTCCAGAGTTTTGGGGAATGCAAAAAATGGAATAGCCACCAGGATTAGCAACAGCCCACACAGCAGAAACCCACCCCACCACATACCAACCCATCTCCGATCGGCAGGATCTAAAAAATCATAAATGCATTTACCAAGTTCTCTACAAAGAAATAAATGATGAATCAATGAAAATGTAAATAGTTATTTCAAATAACAAATAACGTGGTAACTAATTTAAAAAATATTATTTGGTTGTCGTACCGATAGAAATTACAGAACCGGATAATGAATCCATATGGAATGATAACAGATATGCTCCCAGCAAAAAGCCAAGTACAGGTCCAAAAGCTGCCATACTGTACATGCAGCCAATATATAAAGAGGCACTCTCTGGGCGCACATGGTCGTCAATGTATGTGGTTCCAAGCGTAAAAAGAGGTGAACCACCACAACCAAGTAACAGTTGTGCCAATACAAACAACATCACAGGAAATGTGGTAGATGGAGATCCTTGGATGCAATTGTCCACTCGAAGATTATTGTGTGGAGCTAGTGGAGGAGAAGAGAGGCCTGAAAAACGAAAAAAAAATATATCTTCCAATTTGAGAAAAACATATATTTATCATTTTAAAAAGTATGGTTACACATAAGATGATTTCTTAATACCTCTATAAAATATTTTAATTTCCCATTCAGTTAAAAGTATGTATTTTTAAAGGAGTTTCTTATTTTTTAATAAGGAACCACCAAGGCTTGAGAGCCAATACTGGTTGAATGTGCAATAGCAAAAGCTAACACTACCTGACGAAAGACGTCCCAGACCCATATCTTGTTCTCGAACTGATACCCCTCGACAAATATTATCTGATGATGTATTAGTCATGGTAGTTGAAAGATGGGGCTCAGCAATGAAGTGAGGCACCATAAAAACAACTGCACCAATTCCCATGACGATTGAACCTGTAAAAAAATATATATAATAATATTTAATAACAGGAAAATCAGTTCTTTTGCAATATTATTCATGACATTTAAACTACAGCAAAACAACTTGCAATATTATTTTACATTCCAACAACATAGAGTCAGGTGTTAAAAAATATTTTCTTAACTTCACAGCAACATGACATAAGTGAAAAGAGAAACTACAACATGATGTTTGTAATTGATGTATTATAAAATATTAATTGAACATTTGTTCTGTACACATTAATGCGAAAAAAAACTGAAAATTGTTATTCCTAGTGTGCACATAATGACATATCTTCCCTTAAACATAAAAGGGGCAGTATGATTTTGTATTAATTCAATATTTAACTTAAAACTCTTGTAAATTTCCACCTATTTTACATTCTTATCTTGATGTCTAATAATCAGGAGTAATGTTTTAGATATTTCATTAACTTAATATGCACTTTTTTTGCCCTGAAAGTTGTATATATTCAGATGGATAATCATTCACAAAACTCACCTACTGCAATCCAGACAGGTATATGTCTTCTACTGCCAAGGTAGCTAACAAATATGACAGTGATGACATTACCAATTTCATAGGAGGACGCAATGAGACCAGAAAAGCTGGAGGGGATTTCAAACCTCTTCTCGATGGTAGTGATGACAGAATTTATGTATCCTGAACTCAGTGCTTGCTGTAGTGTCACTAGAAATGACAGCAGGAATACGAACACCTGGAACATACCACCAGCACAGTCATAAATCTATGAAATATTGTTATATTGGTATGGGTAAGGTCCCATAGCACTGTCTTTTTCTTCAATTTACTCACATAACTCACCTGGATGGTCACTAATGTTGGTTACATTTTACACAGAATTCAGAGAAAGAAAAGTGTCTGATTAAAGCAATATTACGGTATTCTAATCTTAACTAAGCAGCTTTAAACAAATCTCAACCTAAACAATTCCTGAGACTAGCAGCACATTCAATAAAATAGTGATTGGTAAGTTTCTTTGATTGGAGAGGACAAAATTTACATTATTTTGTTCTAACCTATTACAGGAATTATTTAAAAGCTATAACATCATGGATTTTTTTTTTTTTTTTGTGGGGCTTTAGGGCTCGTCAACTTCATGGATCAAAGAATTAATGTTATTACTCAGATTTACTTTGACAGAAAAAAAATTGTTCACAGTTCTCGGTGTGTTTTGTTACATGACATTCATGATACTTTGTTTTAAAATTTGCATTAAAACCAATCAATAACAAAACTATTAATACTACAGGTACTAAAATTTTGACTAAAACAAGGTCTTCCAAAATGGGCAAGAAGAAAAACTATTCAAAGAAATAATATATTAAATGAGAAAATAGATAATATATTTTTCACTAATGTTCGAGCTATAATTTTGAATACTCTGTGAATAATAATTTTATTTAAAATTTAAGAAACTAAATCAAATACGTGCATATTTCTTCCATGTACCCTACACATGGAGAAGATATGTGATACCCCTGCGATCAAAGCAGGAGTCCCGGGTTCGATTCCCGGCTCGTCGCTATTTTCACCTGACCGAAAGTATATCAAATACATTATTTATTCACATTTTTGTGTGTGTGTTGTGTTCCCAAATACAGTGTAGCCCCTCTGGTGGCTCAGGTGCTTGCCCTTCACCAAGTCATCCCTGGTTCAGTGCCTGGTGGGGCCAGAAATTTGCAGTTTTTCACATGAATGTCCCAGTTCATATAGCAGTGATTACTGAAAACCGAATCCTCCTTCCTCTATCCACCTCCTGCTGGAATCAATAACTCTATCCATTACTAACAACTTTTACTAACCCCTCCACGTGGGCCAAGTTGATGGTAAACCCAGCTAACTGACCCACCTACTAACAATATTCTACCACCCAACTCCTACTTCCTATCGCTTCATGTAGACAAGCTTCAATAACAGGCTACATTTTCCATTTACTAGAATGGAAAAATACAGTGAATGGCCTGTCACCACCAAGTGCGCCCTAGATAATTCTTAGGTAGAGTCCGTAGTGTAAGCGGGAGCGCCAGGGAACGATGCTTCCGCACTGGTTTGATCGTGGGAGCGGCGATGCTTCTCGAACATAAGACATTATCAATGTATTAAATGTACGCCCTATCAAGCATAATTGTGCAGTTTGTACTTGTTTGATAAAAGCAAAAAGGAAAAATACTGTTATAAATAATATATTTAAATTCAACAGAAGGATCCAATCTACCTACATGCACCTAAACATGCACCACATGACTTTTTTAAATGGAAAGACAACCGGATCACCACTGTAAGATTGCTATTCCATAACAACAGCTGCGACACGGGAGCTCCCACGCAGCCAAATTCGGCGTTACATTCCTGGGGACAATATGTCTTCGTCTCGGTAAACGGAGATGATGTAGCATCACGCTCCCACCGATTTCATCCCCTAGGGGACCCGTCCTTACCTTTACAGCAGATTAATAAGCGGGATAGGCTTGGAAGCCAGACCGAGCCAGTCATATTTGAACCCTGACCAGTTTTTTCTTAAAATTAGTGATTCTCGTCCACCGATTTAAATCACTCAGACTCAGTTTCATTGACAGGAAAATATAGAGAAAACTTAAAACTTACTTTAATTCCAGCAAATCTTTGCAGGAATGAAGGCCGACAAGATAAAATACCACAGTCCTTGGAGTCTCTTAGGAGTATGGCAGGAACATGGTCGGCATAAGACGAATGACCGCGATCTTTCTCACTCCTGAAAGCAATGCATTAAAAAACAAACAAATTAAGTAACACGGAATGTGTGCCAAGATTGGTGAAGAAAATTGCACAGAACTGATTTTTGCTTCAGGCGAAAGAATTGGAACCCTGTTCGATTAAATTGAATAACTTATGGCACTAATTAAGGGGATAAAAAAGAGAAAATTGAAACGAAACTACCTCTAGCGGAGATGTAGATTGGATTTTTTTACATCAAACCAAACGTTCTCGAAAACAAAAAAGCTATTTTATAAAAAAAGTCATTTTATGGTCTCCGTTCTCTTCCACAGCCAAGTGGTGTTAATGGTTTTGATTAAAGTGATGTCAAATGATTCGTTATTATTTAAAACCTGACGGGCTACAAAAAAAATCAAATGTATTCATAATAAAAATGGCAAGATCATTTACCCCCAAGAACTACAATGCTCTTCAAGGGAGGAAATCTATAATACTTTTCTTTCAATTGTCCTATTCACGTTGATATCGGTAGTAATAAGTATTTGTTATTTCTCATTGTTATCAGTTCATTATAATTCATATCGTAAGCATTGGACAGATTATATACTGATGTATCAGTATTAGTTGCTGACGATATGCAATAAACGATGATGCAATATACCCGTACTACACATCTGTGTTGATGGTTGCATACCATCTCAGGCGTGAAACGAGATTCCTATGTTGAATGATAAAGTAGGAATGTTTTAAACAAAAATGGTCCTATTTTTGTGACAAAATTTCTGTAGTAACCATTGAGACCGTTCAAAATTTTCTAACCCTGAAGCATCCAGTCGCTGAAAAAAGACTTTCCAGGAAGCGAGGAATACAAATGATTCAGTTACTTATGCTCAATACTTTTAATGTATGTGCATTACTTGAAGGGATATTAAATTAAAACTATCTTTAAAAGTTAAATATTTAAATTCAATTACAGATTATGTCGCATAAGAAAGAGTGCGAATCAATGAGACTATGCAGCAGCAATAAGGGGTCGTCCATACACCATGCAACGGAAAAATTTATTTTTTAATACATTCCCTCCCCTCTATAATGCACCTGTAACAATATTATTACTTAATAACTCTTGCTCTCCAATAAGAACGTAATGCTAACCATTACTCCCCCTTTAAGAAAAGTTTTTCTGGCATTTACGAAAATGTGAAACAAATTTAATACTAAGACAATTGTTCGTTTCTCTTAGCTGTGTGGTGTGTTTCATTGAAGTGATAAAAAAGGCGCAAATCGTCCCTTAAAATACACTCTACAAAAGTGATACGTAACACAAATGCTAACATTTCCATATCCCACAGTAACGCAGTGTAACGATATTACACACCCCTCCCTCAGGGTGCGTTAAGATGTTTACGGATGGCCCCTAAGAAAGAGAATACTTTGTCACCTGTCCATGATGCCTGAGGACGGGTTTCGACTGTGGCATTTGACGCTCGAGTCGTGGCAACATCCGGTTCCTGCCACCGCCGCCGCAGCAGCCGCCGCTGGGGCACTGGCCGTCGTCGTCACCGTGGTGTTGGAATCTCCCAAGTCATCGTCCATCGACGCCGTCTCCGAATAGAGTCCCGTCATGGCGTACATGGACTCTTGGCGCCGATGGCCATGGGAGTGTCCGGCATGGCTGGGTCCGCCGCCCCCGCCCCCGCCACCGCCCCCCGTGCCGCCCGCCGCCATCTTGCTGCCGGCTGGGGAGGAGAGCGTGGTGCGACGTGTCACACAACGCGACGTCGCATCACCCGCTCGCTGCTGCTGCAAAGTGAACAAGAAACATCACTATTTTAAACTCACAACTTCCGAGTACCTACTCGGGGAGGAAAGTTTGCATCGACTGCGGGCCAGGAGAAAATTGCGGCGGAGAGAGATTCGAAACCGAGACCTCTTGTTACTGCCGTCCACTGCACCACCCTCTTAGACTACCAAAGCCCGCGAGTCAGGTGAATGTTATGTACGTCCTTTGGGTGGAGCAGCGGCGACCCAAAAATGCAGCAAAATGCGACCATAGCAGGATATCTCGCATTCTAATACCGGTCCGTCGCAATTTTTACCTGGTCGTAGACATTATTAGTCGCCAATAAAAATACTCGAACAATTAAAAAATATCGAAATTGTGCCTCGTCATATATGACGAGGATTTCGACAAAAACATATCCATTTGCCAATCCACATCGTAGATAACAAGGGTCATCTCACTAGTACATCGAAATATTTACAGGATTACAGAAACAATATCCCTTTTCAAAATTGATAAAACAATGTTATTTTTATGCAAGATGAATAAAGTCATGATTTTCAATTCCGTTGAAACCAAATTATAGCGAAGTTTGTCAAGGAGTAGGGGAAGTGTTTAGGGGTGAGATGCTCCAAAACGGCGAGTTAAAATTTCTCAGTATTAAAAATCTCTATGTGTTTTTTCAACAAAGAATTCTCAATATTATTTGAATGCATTAAGTACAAACATTATTTCAAAAATAATTTATAACGTTCAGAATACCTATTCTTTTTTGGAGGGGCAGGGTGCCAAGTTAGACGTGCATGCCATGCTGTACGCTGATGAGGGTTCCATCAACTAGTTACATTACTAATCCACGAACATTAAAGTATTCAAGCTCAATCGAAAAAAAATCCATAAATTAAAACTTATTTCAATTTCTATGTAGATACAACTTGGTCTATACCGTTTCTGTAAAATACTACTAATTTTTAGAGCAGAGAAGAGGTGTAATGCCATTAGCTGCTCATAAAAATGGCTCTGTTCAGTGTCACAAAAAGCGATTCTCCAGAATCGTTTTTATTTCTTTATTTCTTTATTCACGATTTATCATGGAAACACAACCATTACATACGGACCTCATCGCAAAACAATTATACAAATTTCTTCCGATCTTAATTTGCAAAAGTTTGAAGAGATCATCACAATATTTTTCATGAACATAACTTACGCAATAAAGAATTAGAAATGTAAAAACTGATTGCCGAATAATGAAATCATCATATCTCCCAACCCGAAACTAACGAGAGAGTACTTGTTTAATACGCTATTTGGATGACCTGAGTGAGGTTTTGAACTGGGTCCTCACCTCCTTCTAATCTAGACAAACTATGTTCGATACCTTCAGATTCCGCGACAACTAATCTCTCCCCCACACCCGTTCCTCCAAGTAGTGATTTGGTGGAAGTGCAAGCTTGAACATACAGAATTGAAATCCTCCAATCCCCAAGAACGGACTAACCTTTGACTCCTCGGGATAAAAGCCCTCTCGGACAATTAAGTATCCTATTCTTACTCTATCAATTTTGATTTTCACAGTCCTGATTCCCTATAGCTTCGTTTATATTGAAACAAGACACGTCCAAACAATATAACTGAAGAACATTTTGTCAATTAGTCTTCAGTCCTTTAATACGGTCGATCTTAGTTCGTAGTCTTCGTAGATGTGGGGAATCCTCTGTATGCGAGGTTCCGTGACGTGAGATTGTCCAAACCTTGCAGTTTTCATCGGTCGTGCTCGTATATGAAGTTTTACAATAGAAGTAATCAAAAATCATCCTCCAACATCCACCCACTAGGAATTTAATATCACAGGGGCATTATGCAAGTCATATAATTTGGCTCGAATAGTCATGTGCACTAATAAAAAGAATTCATAGAGAGTCAACATCGAAATCAAGAAAATTACTTTGTGCATGGATTAAAAAGTTGAAATACCTTACATAAATAACTAAAGACTTACATCCATTTATGAACGAGTAAAAATAATGAAAATAGTGAAGACAGTGAAAATAGCTCACAATGTTTCGACTTCGTTTTAAGCCGTTTAAGGTGATCAAATAATAAATTATAACAAGAAAAACAACAGAGTTAGAAAATGTAGAAGAATTTAAAATTCCTTCTTCTGGATCGTTGCAGATACAATGCAAAGTATGATTAATAATGACACACAACAGCT
Source organism: Laupala kohalensis (assembly GCA_002313205.1). Lineage (NCBI taxonomy): Eukaryota > Metazoa > Arthropoda > Insecta > Orthoptera > Trigonidiidae > Laupala > Laupala kohalensis. The sequence continues at coordinate 1,216,802 of NNCF01126083.1, read as the reverse complement.
CAAAATCACTTGGTTGGTTGATCCCCAGTGGATTTTAGCTCGTATTATTGGTAACAATGAAGCCCCTGTCAGTCGTGATATGTGAGGTAACAAAGTATTTCACAACAGATTACACTGATTCATCGGTAGATGGCACAGACCATTGACATGTTTACCAACGTCCCCTGAACGTACGATCATATGACATTATCATGGAAGACAAATTAAATAAAACCAATGAAAATTGTTTTCGTTCAAATACCCTATAAATTAATTGACAACAAATTAATTCAGTGGCCGTAGCTGTGTGTCCTGCGTAAAAGCGTTCTACGTATTAGAGTATTTTTCTTATTTTAAAATTTAGTAATTATTTATCACATATGCATTTTATTCAGTCACCTACTTTTAAGACTGATCGAGTAGGTCGTGATATGTAATTATTCGAAGAATGATTATGAAATTTCACGTACTTTTGAATTTTTTGTTTATTTTTCATGAATTATATGTTTTCTGTATCAATTGAACAAAATCATCTATTCAACATTAGTTCGGAGACTCTTCCCAGTCATACTTTGTAAAGAAAATTTCCATACATGGGAAATATCATCCAAAACAAATTTGTACATTATTTAACACACAACGGTGATACGGTCTAACAGTTGGGATGAGATAAGAAACTATGCGAACCTTTGAGAACACACTACGGATTATTGGGCATATTTACACCGAAAACCACCGAAACCACTTTCTACGCATGTATTGCTGGTATTTGATTAATTATCCAAAGCAATACAAGCCATAAAACATATTAAACAAATAAAATTTATTTTTTTATTCTAAGTTTTTGAAACTAGATGTGGCAACAAATAATTCATCGTTCTCGAAAAATGGTTATTTTACTGGCAATAAGATATACTGAAAAGTTGGATTTGTCTATCATTTTACAATAGAAAATAGCTAAAAACTGCACGCAATTAGAACGGTAATATTGTTGTATCACTTTAAAGTATTTCTGCATTTAATATAGCAGAAAAACGAAATCATAGAAATCATAGCAATAGAATTCCAATAGAAATTTGTTGTTCTCTTAGAACTTCTACCATCACTTCATTTTATTTCTGCCTTTACATCGTTTCTATCTTAGACTGAGAAAGAACATACATAGCAATGTTCCTAAACCAAGATCCTGGGATCTCAGGTTGCTCATAGACACTACATCATAAACCAATACATAAAACTTAAATGAAAAATTATTTAAATATTCTTTTTTTTTTTCTTTTCATTTTCATAAATGCAACGATTACCTATCAAATCTAATCATATTCACTGAACGTTTCAACCTAATATTTAATTTTTTTACATACGAAACGACAGTGACAGCGTTTACCATCTCCTCTTGGGTGTCAACCTTTTACCAACCGACGAGGAAGCTTCTTTATCGGTTCATAGAATTTTTGAATTATGCGTTTATTTTACAATACGAGTAAATCAATGTATTATTTATTTTTGTATTTACTCTTATTGAATGTGGCGAAGTTCAGGCAACGAGACCTATTCTTCCATCCACCGTACTTTTGAAGGAAAGGAAAGATAATTATGTTGTATTGAATGAAAATGTTACACGGGACCGGGGGTCGAACCCGATACCCCACGCTTTGCCCGCTGGCGCGCTTCCACTACGCTGTCCCGTTCGCCTCTTCACCGCGTCTACAATGGTAATTAATATGTTACCTGGCGATGTGGTTAATCGCAATTCAAGAGATTAATGAATAAAAGGAAAAATTTAGTGTTGCCGGTAGTGTTAGGTACCTAATCAATTCTTGGCAGGAGGAGCGAGAAATCCCAACAGACCAAATATGACCTCACCTAGTTTAGCTTATTGAACCTGGACTCTCCCAGTCATTGTTAAGCAGAAGAGGCTATCGCTATCTATGGTGATTTATATGTACAAGAACATTCACTCGAGCAAAGACGCAGATAGTCAGCTGGTAACGAATTTATGCTGCAGTGGATGTAAAGGTTGCTGTTGCTACGTCGAGGTTGTAATACATCTGTTTCAGATTTTGAGAGACTTTTATATTAGGATTCGTATACATCAGGATCCACGACCTTACGGCTCCATTGGAGTGATTTGTAGCCATCAATATGCACCAGTTAATTATATCGCTGTTAAATACATTGAATTGTTCCAGGAACATTTTTAGACGTCCTGTAAAGATGAAAAACTCCATATCCTCACTTAGATTCCGAAGTCTACCCACCGAATCCACCGAGCAGCAGTGACAGATTCATAAAATGAGTGCTTCATATTTCTAAAAATATTTAAAATAATTTTAAATATTTTTAAAAGAACTACTTTCATCACACCAATTGCTTTCATTTTATAAAATAGATAACATATAATAACTACTTTCAGTTTTCTCACATTCTCATTTTCTTCTTCTGAGAAACCCTAGTTTACGAGAAAACGAAATTTCTATAAAATGTTTTTGTGGTGGTTTTCTCATAATACGAGAAAGTAACAGGAAAATATCTTTGTGTTCAACACATATCTTAAAAGTTAAATGAGGATGCTTTCTCTTAAATTAAACAATAAAAATTACACACGGAACCAAATTTTATCTCCTGTAATGAATGGTACTCAGACGATGATGCAATATTCTTACCTACAATGAAGATTAATTAAATATAATATACAGAAGCACAAAAATTATTTTCAAACAAGTTAAAATAAAAGTAACTACAAAAGATAACGGTAAACAGTAATTATCCAGTTAATTCTCAAGAACTCAAGGTAACAAAAATACAGAATTATCCTTCATTATGAAACAAAGAAAACATACCTTAGTCGTACTTGAAGATAAGGAAATGTGTTCCAACAATACACGTGCTTGAATACACATATTAAAGCAATCATGATCTTAAGTAGAAATCAGATGAAACTCGAAGAAATTTTTTTTACGTAGCATTCGTAAAGTAAAAACACCTGACACAGGGTGGTAAGAATTTGAAACGAAACGAATTTCTAGATAACATCAGAACTGAGACTGAAACTTCAATCCGACGGGAAAGTGAATTAGTTTTGTAAAATGTACACACAACATTAGAAAAAAAGAAAGTGTTCACTTTCACAGTCATCTAGGAGTACAATATCCATGCAAACATTTTGGTGATTGTGACGCAAACACAGATTTCGGTTGCAAAGAAGAATTCATAATTTCCTTAATCACACCTTCTATCTAATCGCTTCCTCGAGGATATGACTTCGATAGCGTTTTATACGTTGGGAAGATCAACATAGGGCTAGGTCAAAATGCTTTCCAAAGAAACCATTTTACTACACCTATCTTTCAGGTATATGCTCCTTGGTAATGTGTGATTCCAAAGAGCGCAGAGAAACTTTGGAGACTAGAGTTATATATTCATCTTCATATTATTCTGCGGACAATGTGATTAGAATTGCCCTGGTTATCAGAAATGTGTGACCGCAGATTTCATGGTAAGGAACTTACACAATACCATCTAACCATAAATCCCTTTTAAACTTTCATCAAAATCGGCAAGTGGAGAGAAACCTGGGTAATAAAAACTAATACTACCATTTGATTCTCTAATTAATGCACCGGTAGAAAAATACATATTACGCTCTGATCAATACTGAAATATTATTTACCATTGTCCATTTTAAGAATCAATTCATCAAAATGAATATATCATTACCATTAAGGTTGCAAACAGTTGAATAAAATTTCGCTACATCTTGCATATCTTTCACAAATCATCAAAAGACGCAGAATTTATGAAAGCTTTGGTGTTGAAAGAAATAGTTCAGGGGTCTGTCGAAGCATACTTCCTAAATTAGTCAACCTTCCAGAAGTATTCGTTTCTCTGATGCCAATATTATCGCGTGCATTAAACCACTTGTAAAGAGAGCGAATAGCGAAGCGGGGTGTAACAAATCCATCAGCGGAGACCGCGACACGCCCGAGAAACCGCGCCATCCACGGGCTTTTCTGCAATTGGAACGCGGCGCAGAAAGTTTTGATTACGTCGTTCGTGTGCTCAGTTACCGTGACGTTGGACGTCGACGCTCGGGACAAACACGGAAGGTTTAATATGATCAGAGACGTCCGTCCGTCCGTCCAACGCAGAAGACCTACTTTCCGACTCTTTCGAGACATTAATAACATAAATTCGGGGTATATTTATTTCGGAAGTATGATTTGTTTTCATTATCAAAGAATAAACATAGTAGCTACTGCCTCTACTGTCAAATGCACCGTGGGTGGAGTTTTTTTTATATCGTTACACTGCGGTACATGTTAGAATAGGTGAAATGTAATACTAAGTTTAAGAGTGGGGTGGTGATAGACTAGGTTGTATAATAGGGTTATTTCAGTAGGGTTTGTCTCTGACGCAATGAGTAACGAATAATTAAGGCTGTTTATCAAAATTGTCCCCACATTTTTCGAAAAGAATGAAAACTATTCTTAACGGAGGGAAGATGCTCAAAAGTAGGGTTACATTATTCTTGAGGGAAGGGAGAGTAAGAGAACCCATTACAAGTGCGTTATAGAAGGGAGGAGGCGTAAGAAATGGTGAACTTAAAGTGCACTTACTATTATTACATTTTTCGTGAATTTGATTTCTATGTAGATCGATTCTCCCCACAAAGAAAGTAAAAATTCTTCGGAAGAGACAATGGAGAATTAAAACGTTCGAATGTACTAAAAAATCATAGAAACGTAAATAAAATTGAATTCTAGGTACACAGAAAAATAAAAGCACCATGACAAAAATTCAGAATTAATTTGTTTTATTTTCTTGGACTTCTAGAGAACGACTTTTTCAGGTAAAATTACCGAAAAAACTGAAATTTCGGGCAAGTTCTTAGAATCCAAAGACATAGAAAAGAAATTATCTTCAGTTTGTGATTGCACATGCGTTCCACGTCTCACCCTCCTAATCCACTCACGAAAAAGATATAAAAATCAAAGTAGTAAAGATACTTCACGTAAAGATACTTCACATAAAGATACATTAATTATACTTGATATAAAAACAATGTAATAGGAAAAATGCAAATAGATTTTTTTAAATGGGGCTTTAGGGCTCGTCAACATCGAGGTCATTAGAGCCCATAATGCAAATAGAAATTGGATATGTAGTTTCATTGAAAAATGACGAAACATTCTATATTATACATCCAATTTTCTCCTAATTTATCAATTGAAGCATGGAAAGGGTTCTAGGCGCCAAAAATAAAATCTGATTTTTCAAGAAAAACGTTCCCCTTGGCAACGCTAGTTCTGTGGTAATTAGTCCAAGAGCTTCGTGTTGATGGTTTAATTGATATCACGGCCAAAACATAGAGGTGACACATACAGTGTCGCGAGGCTAATGTGTACTGTGCCATAACAGTTGGGGTAAACGAAATTATAATTTTCTACTTCTTGACTCAACGTCAAGCAAAATGATGATTATCAGACATGGCACACACATTTTTTTGCTTGGGCACCATCCTGGGTACTTCGAGCGTTTTATTAAAATCACATGTGGCATATCGTACAATCCCCATATTTTCATTTTGTGGCACTTGCAATAGTCTCAACAGAACACCTTAAACGTAAAATATAATTGTTTTTAAAACACCATTGATTACAACAACCAGTATAATGATTTTTCCAAAAAATTTCATAATTAATTACGGCGTTTTATCTGTATTTTGTGTCTCCTAGAAATTTGCCATAAATTTCGAGTGTCATGCGGGAAAAATCGCTTAAATTTGTGCAAAAATCAATTGTGCTAAATTACAAACTTGTATCACAATATGCAACGTTTTACAAGAATTGTCGATTACCGCACGCACTATTACGTTAGTTCAGTGAACATGCTTCTGCATTAGATTATCGGTTTTTGAAGGCTGATGATAACATTTTCTTCCATCTTCAGTTCTTTCAATGATTGTATTATTATTAATATTATTATTATTATTATTATTATTATTATTATTTACGAGTGCTCGTTTAGGATGTGGAGCCCAAAACCGCCAATACTTTTGCTCGTTGAAAAATGCGACATTTGAAATAGTGGTTGAGTAGTTTAATAATAATAATAATAAATTTATTGTCAAAAAACAGTACAAACTGCGTATGACCACGTGGAGGATATAAACTAATTTACTCTCCGGAAGCAAGCAAGGGACCATCCCATCAATTCCGATCAAGGGCCCTAAGGCAGAGGCGGATTCAAAAATTTCAGCAAAAGTTCCTAGATAAGATAAAAAGTTAGCTGCGAGTTATAATACTAATAGAATGTCAATATGTTTGTAATTTTAAGCAAAAAATTACATGTAAGTTATTATCGAACTATAGATTATTCTGAGTATAGTGCTTAAAAATTGAAATAACACTAAATTCACGATTTATTGTTACAATAGACCCGCCCCTAGACAAAGCCTAGAGAACCTGTATGATAAATCCGCCTCTACCCGAAGGAAAACCGGAGAAAAACCCGGGCCAGGATGGGGCTACAGAATTTATGTACACAAACGTGCCAATGTTGAGTACACATAAAACTAAATTAATATGAGCCATAAGACAACACAATCATGCAAGAAAATAGTTTTTGAAATTGTTATAAGTTGTTTAAAAAGTACTACAGCAATGGCGTGATAAAGCACAAGACGAATTTAACTTTTGTTAAAATCAATAAATTCTTTTACAGTGTAGAAGCACTGGTGCAGGAGGTAGTTTTTAACCGCGGATTTGAAGATATTCAATTTCATAATATCTTTTATATTCTTGGGCAGGGAATTATATAGAACGATTCCCGAATGGTATGGTCCCTTTTGGCAAAGAGTGGTTGACACTCTAGGGCGATGAATATTACTACTATTGCGTGTATAGTGTTCGTGAACGAGACTGTTTCGTATAAAGCAAGGGTGGCACTTCAGTAATTCGGACTTAACAAACACGACTGTTTCATAAATATAAATGCAGGGAAGTGTTAATATATTTAATTCCTTGAATAAAGGTTTACAAGAGTTTCGGGGGTGAGATTTACAAATTATCCGAACTATCCTCTTCTGAATTCTGAAAGTTTGAATACTCTGACCGGAATTACCCCAGAAGGTAATGCCGTAACGTAAATGGGAGTAAACGTTTGCAAAATATACGCAACGGGAAATACGTGGACTAACTGCGTTAACTAAGATTCGGAATGCGTAACACAATTTGCTTAATTGGGAATTAAGATTGTCAATGTGACAATTCCATTTGAGGTTGTCTTGAATATGGAGACCTAAGAATTTTGTATTTGTAACAGTTTTTAATTGTGTTCCGTTTAAAGAAAGAGAAACCTGGGGTAAAGATTTTGTGATACTATTGTGAAATGACATAGACACTGTTTTGTCAGTGTTTACAATGAGACGATTTGCATGGAACCAAGTCGAAAGGTTAGACAAAACTTTTTGAGCATTGGCGTGTTTACATAGTAAATTAGTGTCATCAGCAAAAAGAACCATTTTGCAATCTGATGTGGATGATGACATGTCGTTCACATACAATAAAAAGAGTATAGGGCCGAGAATTGATCCTTGGGGTACTCCGCAAGTAAGTGGCTTTGTTTCTGAAAGACAACGCTCAAGTATTTTATTTTTAGTATAGGATATTTCTACTTGTTGATATCTATCTTTTAAATAAGAAGTTAGCCATTGATGTGGAAGTCCACGAATGCCTAAAGAATGCAATTTGGTAAGGAGAATTCCGTGATCGATGACATCGAATGCTTTGGATAAGTCAAGAAAAACACCCTGAGGATTTTCTCCACTGTCTAGAGATGTGGTAACATCGTTTAAGAAGGAAAATATGGCGCTTGTAGTGGAAAAGGATTTCCTAAAACCGTGTTGATCGTCAGAGAGAATGTTATATTTTGATAAAAAATCTAGAAGACGCTTATAGAACAATTTTTCTAGGATTTTTGAGAAAGTGGGTAGTAGAGATATTGGTCGGTAATTTCCAATATTAAGTTTGTTTCCTTTCTTGTGTAAAGGTTTCACTTTAGCTCTCTTAAATATATTGGGAAACACCCCTTCCGATAAAGAACTATTAAAAATATTTACGAGTGGATTTAATATAGCGTGGGACGAAGATTTAACAATAAACTCAGGTATATCATCTATGCCTCGTGAAAATTTGTTTTTTAAGGAGCTGATGATTCCCATGACTTCACTGGCGTTAGTTTCGGAAGTGAACATAGAATTGGGTATGTGGGTGGTAATAATTGGAGGACATTGATTTGGATATATTGAGTTCGTTATTTTACCAACTTCTGAGAAGTGAGAATTAAACAAACTTGCGATGTCCTGAGGATTTGACACGATCTTGCCATCGTTTAGTAAAGAAACATTTTCTTCGCGATTTTCAGAAGTTGACGTGTAATTGTTAACAATATTCCACATGGCTTTCATCCGGTTGTTCGATTTTAGTATATGCCTGTCGTTTTCCATAACTTTAGCTGCATAGACTACTTTTCGGAGAATAGTCTTATATTTACGAAAATAATTATGGAATTCGGGTGTTTGGTTATAGCGTTTTGAAAGATAATATAAACGGCGTTTGTGTTTTGAAGAAATCCTTATCCCTTGGGTGATCCATCTATTGTATTTCTTTGTGTTAATTAACTTGCGTTTTACGGGAAAACTGGAGTTGTAATGTTTTAGGAATATTGAGATAAATACATTGAATTTGTCGTCGGTGTTTTGGCAATAGTTAAAACTAAAAAAGAAAAAAAGGAAAAAGGAAACTAACAACACGTGAACCGTTGTGTACTTTGTGTTCTCAAATAATGAAGTGGAGTCGCATCATAGCGTCTATGAAAGGTTTTTGCTCGCGCTTTTTTTCTACCGTTTCCCATTTGTCTCGTGCGAGAGAGCGCGAATGGGTTCACAGAGTGCATTGGAGCTTCCGTCCATCCGGCCGGTCGGTGCGGCGCGGCGTGGAGAGGAGACTGCTCGTTAGGGCGCGTTCCGACTGAGCTTCATTATGAGTTCATTCCTCCTTCCCTTCCTCGCCACCAACCATCCCTACGGCAGGGGTTCTCAACCTTTGTCGAACGCATGAAGGAAGGAAGGAAAAGATGAACAAGAGAAATCCGGATTTCTGCTATTCCTGAGGAGTGGAGTGATTGTCATTTCATGAAGTCTAGACACAGAAACGGATTGATTTAATGGTATTCCTCACGCACACCACACGACGTAAAGGTAAAGAGAGAACAATTTTTAATAATTGGATTCAATATACAATATTAATAGATATTACCTTGCGTTATCTAGTAAACAATGATGGTTGTTGCCTCCCATCATTTTGGAACCATTTTCAATGGCTTCATTGACGACATGAAAAGTAGTTCTATGCAATACTTAAAGCAATAGACGCCGAGATAGAGCGAATAGTTTGCATTACGGAAGGTATTCCTACACTTGACCGAAACTTTCTCAATACCATAATCTTAATCCAAAAACTAACGTCAAATGAAAAAAAAAACTTTCGTAGACAAGAAGGTGTTAGTATACGTTCTTGGTATGCAAATTTATAGCATTAGATGGATATTGGTGAAATTGTCTAAAACGGTCTGGACGATTGGGTACGCTATTTTAAATTTTTACCTGTCACTCGGAAATTCTCCTGTTTTTTCGTGAAAGAAGTATGTGTACAATAGCAGTTAATTGTGTATAAGTTTCGTCACGGGAGTTGACTGGGACACGCAGTTTCTGTGAAAACACCAACAAATAATTTTATTTTATCAACCAATATTCTTTTTATCAAACTTAATGGAAGTGTGTAAAACGGTAGGAAAAGAACCAATTCAATCTCCCTGGCGACGCGTCGCAGAGTCGCCGATTAACGAAATGAAGACGCTTTTATGTTACAATGTATTCAGTTATATATGTATTCAGTTATTTATAAATAATAGGAAAAGTGGCACATCAATCTCTATGTGATTGCACGAAGATTTTAAGTTTTTTTTGAATAAATTAGAATCTTATCTTCCAGAAAATAGAGATACACCTTGAATTCTCTTATTGTCATACAGTATAAAATATGCCGCGCGAAGTAGATTAGTAGCTCAACAAATCATTCTACATTAATTTATTGCTCCATTTCCAATACTCTTAAAAATTTATTATATTTGAATTAATTTCAATTTTTTAAAATAATTTTTACAAATTTCAAATAATTTCAAATTTTTATTTTAACAGATTTCAAAAGTTTATAAACTTAACAAAAATTCTTGTACTTTACATTCTTACATATTGTTTATATTTTTGTATTTCCTTTTATTTTAGTCTGAAGATGGCAGCTAAGCTGACGAAAGTACTATCCGAATAAATATATTAGTAGTAGAGAACCCCACATCTTTAATTTATTCTTAAAAATAAAAATGAATACTAGTATCACCTCACCGATATCCAATTATGCCTCTAAAATACCAGAATTTTTTTTCGGAGCAATGCTAATTTTGAATATTGGACCAATGGACGGAAGTACTATTGCTTTTACACATTTTAAAGTCGTCAAACCACTAATTATGATGCTGCTTGGTTTTCATCACGATGCAATAATTATTCCGTTATCGAACACGTAGTAGAGGCAACAGGAAAATTGTGAAATATTTTCCTCAGAATTTTTTTATGGAAATATACATTTCGGATATTTCGGTATTATACAATGGAAGAGTAAAAACATAGGTCAAGGACCAACTCACAGTGTTCCCATTTCTCTAAGGATTGTGCTTCGCCAACGAGCATTTCGCGTGCTCCTCTGAACGCGACGCTTCCTCTTAATCTACATAATTTCCATTAAGGTAGCTGAATTCCTCTATCCTATTCTGTTTTGCATTCAGCTAATGATGTACATTAGGAGTCTCTTAAGCAGATGAGACGTTGATCCGTAGAATTATGCAGTAGATAGAAAGGAGGATGTCTCAAACGCTTTTTTTTCCTACTCAATCAATGGCTATCCCTCACAGATAAAAATTCGAGTCGATAAAGAATACGAGTTTCCAAATCATCCAGCAAAATCTTCTTAAAGCTACAAAAGTACTTATTTTTAGGAATGTTTATGGCTTAAATTTGTACATCTTGATCCTCTTTTTTTTGTGTGTGGGGGTGGACTTTAGGGCTCGTCTAGGTCATAAGAGCCCTTTGATTCTTTCTGGAAGAGGGAAGGATATATCGCAATATCTTATTTCTAAAACAAATTTTTGTAACTATTCTCTTCATCCCGTAGATGTTCACCAATTTCGACAAATACGGCTGAATTACAAAGATTATTTTTAGACTTAAAAAGAACAGTAATCTCAAATTTTAACTATGGAATATTTCTTTTAAAATTTGTTTTAACGCTCAAACTGAATTCAAATACGGTTAAGTTACTAAGTTGTCTTCTAGGCGACGGCACTAACCGCTCGAATATTCAATGAAGAACACATACTGTGGTCAATTTGAGAAATCACAGGTTAAGCTAGTCACGGTTAAGTAGCTTAAATATATTTATAAGTCGAAGTTTGATCATTTATTACATTTATTTACCTTAAAAGCGAAATACTGAAATAACCGTTAGACATACAATTTATTGCTATTACAATTCGTTGGTACACTAATGTTTGTATAATTGCAAATCTTCGTACCGACTTACTAGTTATTTACTCGTATTTGACGCGGCAGCATCCGCGCCTTGTGATCTTCTTTAGTTTCAGTTCAGTTAATACTTATATTAACACTATACAAAGAATAATTCATCTATTTACAAACATGATCTCCATGTCTCTCGACATATCTTCGATCTTCGTACTTCATTACTTAGCCATATGTCCTTGTCAAGGAATTACGAAAGGATAATGTTGACTTACCAGGCAGAGTTAGTTACAAGCGGAGTTGTACCTGTCCAATGTTTGTCTGGAGTTTGCGAGGGAAACACCAGTTGGAAACCTCGCCTTATTTGACCAAATCCGTACTCTCGCGACCTAAAGAAGAACACAAGTAAGCTACCACCACTACATTACTGGGGTCGAACAGAGAAGATACTCGTAGATCCAAGCGTTCGAAGATGAAAATGCCTTAACGAAGTTTTACAAAGCCGGAATCATTGGAAAGAGGCAGTATCGAAGGTTTCTAATAAAGGTCGAAGGTTCAGTTCAATTGAGGACTCGATAGTAACAATTTGGGATAGAGAGAAGGTATTCATCCACTATCCCTATATCCCCTTGAGAAGAGACGTATAAAAACATTATAACCTTGCACCTTAGCAGTCCACATATTCATTTATTCTTCTGACATTATTGGCATAATATATCGTAAATTACAAATGCTAATTAATGGTTTATAAAAGGTTGATTATAATAAGTAGGTTACACATTTTTCTTTGTTAAAAATATATTCGATAATAACTTACATGTAATTTTTTACTTAAAATTACAAACATATTGACATTATATATGTATTATAACTCTNCGGAGAGTAAATTAGTTTTTTTCCCTCCACGTGGTCATAAGCAGTTTGTACTGTTTTTTGACAATAAATTTATTATTATTATTATTATTATTTGCGATTGCGATTACAATTGTGGTAGCGGGGTTGGTGTTGGGAAGAGCCTTCATTCTGGAACCTCTCCCGCGTACGCCGCTGCTTTAAAGATATCTTTAATGTCTTCCTTACGTCCATTCTCTCTAGAATTGAGCGTCAAACCGATCTTAAAACTCGTCTGGGCAAAAGGAGTGAATATCAACCAATAGAGAACCACCTCCGCAGAGGACACAGAACATGGCATGATCGACGTGGAAGTATTCTCTCTTTAGGGTCTGCGCTCGCAAACCGAGCAAACACTTCTCTTATTTTTACATAGATTCGTTTCACGAATGAGAGATAGTACGTATAACCTTTTATAAGATGAGATAACTGCACGCTAAATGGTCGGGAGAGTTAGAATGCAAGTTATTGCCGTTCCCTCGCTGCCAACAAACCATTCCGAAAAACAGTGGCCAAATTATCACACTTTATTTCTCGACGTCGACTGTACTTTTTGCTTTCATATTTCCACTTACACTACTAGAGATTGACTTTGTGAAAACTGATCGTACATGTTTTTTATAAAACAGAAGCAGAAACCTTTACGAAATTTAGTGCCGTTGTAGATCAAGTTATGTTCCACAACACGCTGCAAATCTCAATTTCACAAACAAGAGTTCGTGTAAGGGGAAAAAAAAAGAAGAAATATAGCTGTTCGAGTTGGCTGACCAGAATAACCCGGAGAAACTAGAAGGGACAGAGGTGCCAGTCTTTTTCTTTCGTAGTCAAGAATCAAAGAATAACAATGTTCCTGAACGATAATATCTATTTTTATGTTGCCATTGACGCTATATAAATGCATTCGTCTCCTTTGGGTACAAGAGAAGAATAAAAGAGGTTCATGGAGGTAGCGACAATTTAGAATTATTTTTTCCAATTATTTGTCCGATACATGACGAAAGACGTAAACAGTATTCTGACGCCAAACTTTTGTGTACTTGTCGTCATATTGTTTCCATTGTAAATAATTGACCAATTAATTATAATTGCAGAGAGCTAATGAATATGGCCAATAAATACCCTGAGTCCCTTATAAAGAGTTGAAGGTATAGATTGCCTCCAAATGGAAGCTACCTGTCCAAATGACCTCTTGTGACCTACACTCCCGTATCGATTTGACACATTCGTGGTACGCCATCTGGAAAGAGAACAACTCTACTTTGGCGAATGCAACGTAAGGTACCCGAGGCAAATAACGCCCAACTAACTTTAAACTAATATTATTCTTCTGTAATGACTATTTAAATAGAATGCATAATTCGACAGAAAGATTTAACATAATTATACTACTTGTCTGTTGTTAGTATTTATAATTATCATATCAGTAACACCTTCTTAAAACCTTGTCTTAGGCGTTATTAAATACAATGTATTTATTACCACCCGTTCGATAATGGACGCAAAAGTGCATTCATAAGGAATATAAATCTTGCAAAAAATAAAAGTCAGATACAAATTTGTTTGTTCGACTCCAAAAAAAGGAATGTAACAAATCAAAATTAAACCTAAGAAATATCGAACTTCCTAACATACGGAATTTAACATGAAACTCCTTCATAATTCTTTTTAAGAATATTTCAAGTTCAGCATTAAATGTTATAAAAAAATGATCATTATAGGTGTTTTTAATAAAAATAAAGATTATGCCAAAGAGGTCCTCAGATCCTTGAGGCATTGGCAATATGGTGGTACGAGCAACTTGCGTTCCAGCTAGTGTGTTCCAAAAACACACTAACTCGTGGCTGCTAGTGAGCTAGTGGCTGCATGAGTGCCCCTCAGGTGGCTCAGGACTAGCATGCTTGCTCGCCACTGAATCACTCCTGGTTCAATTCCACTAAATTTTTTTGTAGCTTTTCACTCTAAAGTTTCAGTTCATATATAACTGTGACAATTGAGAAGCAAACCCTCCTTTTTCACTCCACTTCCTACTATTCCTAGTATCTTTAACTCTTACTATTACTAACTACTCCTACTAACATCACTTGGGCCAAATTGTTGGTAAATCCAGCTAACTGACCCGCCTACTAACAATTGCCCTACCATCCATCTCCTACCCCCTATCGCTCCATGTAGATAACCTTCATAGAAGTTACATTTCCCATTTACAAATACTACAACTGAAAAAACGGGTGTATGAGTTGTGACACAAGTCATATGAATAAAGTAAGTTTTATGTGTGTGGGTGTTATTTAACAGCAGACATTTATTTCCGAACCTACCATATTTCAGCTATTTAATTGGTACACATCGTACAGTTAATTTAATAAAATAAGAATATGACATTATAGTTTAGTTAGTTATTACTGGCGACTCATTTTGAGCAAAGATTACATTTTACTTCTGTGTTAACAGTATTTAGAATGCAGAAAGCGAAATTACACTTCAGTAATATACGAAACGCACGTACGACGTCATCTCTACAAGATCTCAAAATCGAAGTTCATCATGATGAATAGTCTAGTGGTGCATGAAGGTATAGCCTACAATTACAGGCTTAATTTACGAATAGATCTACGAAGTTTAGGAAATTAAATAAGCGTCAGCGTTGTCCAACATATCCTGCAGACCATTTTCAGTACACTTTCGATCAACTGGCCGGTACGGGATGGGGTTTTGCAAAATATTAATTTCTTTATTTTTAAAAAGATTTTTTAAATACTTACTATGACAAAGGTTCTTCAAATTGTAAGTTATGACGGGGTAATTCCGAACACAATATTACTATTTTCTCTCATCGAACATGTCACATCAAAATATTAATTATGACAGAATAGATTCAACATGCACATCACTAAGTTGTGTCCCCCTCCACAACGATTAATGACAAATTTGTAAGTAAATGTACTTTAACGCTCGGGTCGTAAAAAAATTATATTGAACAGCGATCTCATACTCCTCAAATCGAAACAGAGAGTAAAATGGAAAATAATTAATTGTGATTTCAGAGAACTCTTAAGGTAAAATAATTTACTTTTATAGTTCAAATTACTTCTAAAAATTTTTAATGAAAACGAAAATACTGACTTAACTCACAAATTACTGGGTTTTTACTTTGTAAACGATTAAGTTAATACGGAAAGTTAGCACCGAATTCGCTCAGTGCATAGTCAAATATAATAGGTATAATAGTTCAATAATTGATACGTAATTTATATTTCCCATAATAGTTATTCGATTAAAATGAGACTGCCTCAAGATAGCTTCGGAACTCCGATACAAATACATTGACAAAAAAGTTAAACAGAAAAAATTACATAATATTCTACAAGAAGTTATTTAATTTTTTAAAATTTTTGTCCGATTTGACTTTTAAAAGTTATTGTACCATTTAAATAAATACGCACTTTACACAAGACATTGGAAGTTTAGACACGAAATATGATTTAGTTAACGAAATTAGTTATAAAAAACGTTTAGATATAAAATGTAATATTATCATCATACGTTTCCATAAATAATATTTTTTTTTGTAAACTATACAGGAACGTAAGGAATTGTAAATTTACGAGTATGACCATAATAATGTCATTCATTTTCGTTATAAGAAGGGATATGCTGCCACGATTCTTTCCGTATTTCACAGTTGGAATCTTTTATCTGTTACAATCAGTTTAAATGTCGAAAGACCTATCCGCAGACACCAAAGTTAACGGAGCAAAATTAAACTAGTAGCATGTTTATTGCTCTCTTCTTCCAGAACTATTTCCCGTAACAAAAACACCAATCCGGCTATCTTTTACAGCAAAATCTGAATGCTTTTATTGCACTCTCAGATTTGTACTCTACTTTGTAACCCATTTCCTCCTGGTGCTAGCGTTTCATTCATAATCTTGACTCGAACGTAGTCTTCACATGTAGTTCTTGTTCTATAAAAATACTAACTTAAAATACCTATTACATTTCATTTTTTCTTCAATTACTGGTAAAAAGCATTAAAGTATGTATCAACCCCAACATAGGACTCCTTTTAGTACATCTTCACACATGGTTACGATTCATTAACAAAAGTAATCCAACATAAAAAAATTACTTTTTGCCCCGCAGAGGACAAGAAGCTCCTTCACTCTCCGGAAGGGACTACTATCACATCACATGGGACCATCCCATCAATTCCGATCAAAGTACACGACAGAAAACCGTGGGATAACCGGAGAAATGCCTCAAAAGCAACTAAATAAAAGGGTGTAAGTAGTTACCAGGCTCAGCTAAATAGACGTTTGAGAACCCAAGGTCTACTTATCCCACTACTTTCCTTGATAATTTTTAATGATGCACTTTCACTTCCTTGTACACTTGTCAGCACTCAGCATCACCAACGAAGACCCATCCGCCGTACATCCGATATCCTCAGCACAACATGCAGTTGCCTCTCCTATCGTTGCTTTCTTTCTTCCGTTGCCCCTCCCCTTACTTCGACTCCTCATGTACTTCCTCTGGGTGTCGTTTCTCTCCCACCGGGTGGTCGCTGGAGCTTCCCCGGATGCCACACAGCCCTTCAAGTACACTCACTGCATTATTAATGCAGGCATCACAGAACTTTGCGCGGGTATTTTCACTCCGCAGACAACAGCCAAGGACAGTCACGCGTGTGAGACGCGTAGAAGTGATTTTATCCAAGTGTATATGACCCACTTAAATGAGATCCTTCGCAGGATATAACGTTACGGAATAATACGGTATAGAACAAAGAAATAACATAAATTATAGATATTGGTCTACACAAAAAAATCTGAAGCGTGAACCACACGTTTCTTAATACTCTGTTCATTACAAGATTTTCCATGGCAAATTTTTGAAAGGGAATATACTTTCCAAGAAAAGAAAACCCACATTGTTGCCTATTTTCATACATCGAGAAGTCATATCACAATCGGGTCACGTGACTCGAACAAAGGTGTTGGACCAGTTCAATGTCTCCGAGAAAAGTTTAATTTACACGATCACAATTCTCATGATAACTACGGAGATCTACGTAGATTTCTTTGAGATGAAACGAATTGACGACATCCAGGTACGTTATATCGTGTCGGGATCTCTAGATATTTTACTCGTATTTAACTACTATAAAAGACTGACTTTAGGCAGAGTTACAGCACATTAGGTATGTCCGACTAATATATTACCCCGAAGAAGGCCACACAGGATGGCAGCCCTAATGCGCCCCCCCCCCAAAAAAAGGGCAGAAATGTTGATAGTTGTGTCTATAGACACAATAAAATATTAACATATAAATGTGTATTATAAAAATTAATGATTCCAAGATATAAAATAATGTACAACCAGAATTATGTTTTGTTCCGGACAGCTGCAAAAACCACAGTATTTAAAATGTAAATAACAATGTAACTCTTACTACGCCTTTGTCTCTATAAAAGAAATATATAGCAAGAAAAATAACTTTATTCCATCTAGAACTTTGTCATCTCTCCCATGATATTTGTCCTAAGCGCCTGATTTATAACAATAGATACTAATTAACAACAAACGAAGGCAAAATACTTACCTGAAGAAATGGAAGTCTAGCACCAAATAGCATTTTTGTAGGAGTTAAGAGAGAAGTTGTGAAGACGATAATCAAAAGTAGAACTCAATTTTAGACAATACAACTGATTAATGTATGCACGCTAAGCGTAAAATATACGTAACTTTTTTGCCCTACATATTCTCTCCGTAAAAAGAACTAGAACAAGGTTCTTATCTGATTCAAACTTCAATAGACTAAAACTTTCCTGAAAACAACTGTAATTTAGTTCTAACAAAACTGCTTTATATCGGCATCTGTAATAAAAGTTCTCACGATGGATGATGTTTCAAAGAGAATTATAATGAAACAGTTCGAAGGGTATCAATAAAATCGATATATATGATCTAAATATTTGAGTAAAGGAAGGTAGGATGGAGAGTTATAATGGAGCTTGTACTCCGAACATAAAAATAAAAAAAGAATATAATAAAGTACTCTAAAGTTTTTGTAGTTAATTTATAATTGGAATTACAAAAGCACCGGATAAACTGTAATACTTTTGCACAAATAAAACAATTAGATTTTAAGAGGAATAAAAAAAATAATTTCCTTCAATAAAACATACGCTGTTGATGGCTTTTTTCAGAAATTAATTAATTGAATTGTTTATCTTTAAATTAATTTAATGCAAAAAATTAAAATCTAAGGCAAATTTTACAAGAGAAGTTACATACATAACAATATTCTTACATTTACAAACAAAGAAATTTAACCCTACAAAAAAATTCAAACACGTTCTCGTTCCTAGAAAAAGAAGAACACACATTCTCAGACATTCGAATTAAAAATTTAGCTTAAAAATTCGTGTATCCCATAGGGTAAATTTTATAGAACTTCTCCGATTTCGCAACAGTAATACACCAACATATTTCAGAATTTTAATGTTGAATGTTTTATTGTAGAACAGTATATCAAAAACCAATCACGCTTTCAAATTCCGTGAATAAGGAATGTTGAAAGAAATCCCACTCACTGAAGAGACCGAAATTAAGAGAAATGTTAAATACTAGCTGAACAAATTTGAATTTGCATGTATGTATTTATATAGTGTTCTATGTGAGAGAAATTGCGTTATTACATAATAAGAAGTTTATTTTAAAATTAATTAACGTTTTACACGTTAAATACTTTAAATTAAAAGGACTTTAGTGCAATAAACAAATTTATTTATTAATTTAGTTTGAATGTTTGACAGCAAATCTCTGAGAGGGTTATTACCAAACTGGTGAAAATGAGTAAAACAGTCCAGAAGAGGTTGTTATAGCTAGCAGTTCATTGGGCATGGGTGTCGTCAAGCGAAGCACGGTAATAAATTCGGAAATTAATGGTTAATGATACTGTAAAAGCAATATGGCTTACTTCAGAGCTGAAAGAGTAACACGAAATTAAAGGGATTGAACATGTTTTGCCCCAATTTCGAGAGGACTTAATATGTTCCACCGATGTAAACAAAATCTTTAAACATTTACAGCTCTGATCAGGGGTATTCCTTGTTACAGTAATGTTGGTAGAAAAATTTAAGTTTCAACTTCACATGGGAGTAAAAACGGAAAGTCGAAGAAAATGGTCGTCTCCATTATTTTCTTCTCAACGATTTACACTAGAATTTATTAGACCTGACGCATTTTTTGCTTCAACCATAGTCACATTTGTGTATTCGGTTTGTATTTTTATCAATGACGTGTTCCATTACCTATCTATTGTTTACACTAGTCAAGAATTGAACCATTTGGATAAAACAATTCTTTTTGTTCCATTCTTTATATTATACCTCTGGAATGTAATTACATGTCATCTGCTTTTTCTTTTTTGTGTTTGTCTACCAGATTCACCAGCGCGTAAATAAACTCTTCCCTCCACCTTATATTATGTAATAGGGTGTTTCCGCAAAAATTAACTTTGGGAGGTAGATCTTAACATAAATCTTGCATAAAAAGTTCAGATTTTAAAAATATATTTTTTTGGGGTTGCCAACAAGTTTTAAAGTTTCAAAACTTCAATATTTTAAAGCGACCCCTAAAATGTATTTTTAAATTATTAACTTTAACGACCATTTTTAGACTCAAAAATTACAAAAGTTAAAGTTAATAATTTAATAATATTATTATTACAGACGTAAACAGCATAACTATACTTCTAAAATTTGACATTTTTATGGAAGTCCTATTTTAAGACATCCAGCAAACTGGAGTGTGATACGTCCAAATTTCATTAGATCTTTTTTTTTTAGAACAACTCCATTCAGGCTGTCTACATCAACTGGCGGCCACCAAGCGTACGAGCCGCTGAGTCGCTACCAGCCTCAACCCTTGCTCCGGGTTGACGTCATTCCCAGAGGTCTGTTCCGAGGGATCTCAGTCTAGTCGACACATGTTTTGCTGATAGGCCATTACCTGTCGCAATGGTAGCGGAGTCTAATCAGCCGCAGCCCAGAGAGTTGCGCGCTAAAAGAGCCGCGGGGGTGGGGAAGCAGCCAATTCCCACAACTCCCCGCGGAGATCATTATCCTTTGAATATTATATTCATGAGATGTTTCTTGACTCACCGGAAGTTATGAATCCTTTGAATCAAAATCTTTAATATTCCCCTTAATAAACTCTAAAATTTATTAAAGAACCATCGCAAATTATTGATAAGTTGATCTTTTTCTTGTCCATTCAGAATGAAAAGACCATTATGGTGGATTATTATAACAACGGGAGCGATGGGAAATTTGCTTTGTCCAAAAAATTATCTTTCAATCCACCATTTCTATACTAAGTACAGGAATGTCACACTATTGTAATAGGCTATTCCCAAAAAAGGATATGTGGTTATCATGTTCTGGGAAATTCGAAAACACTATGAGTACACTTCACAAAAGAGAGAGGGAAATATAATATATCACATAACCATCTCATACAAATCTGTATAAATTCAATATCATAACATGACTTTGTATTTATATTCATAAAATGTGGATGTTCGTAAAAATTCGCATGAAAAATATCGAAGTTCAAAGAGTCAAAAATCACATGTTCACCTACAGAACACAGATGTAACAATATTGCCTTGTCAAGGTACGATTTGAGAGCTTCTCGACCACGTCCAATAGAAACCACAGAAGTCTGCTTTTCACGGAACAGTAAATCACAGATGATGTGAAGCAATGCGAATTAGAGATAATACGAAGAATTATAAAGTTAGAGAAATAGCACTTACCATGAAGCACTGACACTTACTTCAAGATTAAGATGATTTGTATAGATAATATCTAAAATTTGAATAGTAATTTACTAAAATTACATTGCTTAAAAAGTAATCACCTTCTCAATAACTTATGTTAATTTGTTGTGAAGATTTCGTCGTAAAACTTTGGATGGATGAATGGGTTATTTTCTACGTTTTTATGTGAGCCTAAAAATACAATTCACAAAACAATACGAGAAAAAATTTATACATTTTGTACTTATCTATAATTTATAATTGATAGAGTTCACTGAATCATTCTCGCGCATCAGACTATACAGAGGCTACAAGAGGTACTAAATACATATTTTTTGTGTGAATTCGTATAAAATAACTCGATCAACACATGTTACTTGATATAAAAGATTTCAGATTAAAAAAAGAACATGATAATATCAACATCTCAAAATAATCATCAGTTGGCATCCTTTCATTTCCACAAATCTAGAGAAGCCATAATGTAACTTGAGAAAAATAACAATGGTGAATGCATGCCCTTCCCCTGTGGTCTAATCAGAATACATATATTCCAACAACTGTTAAGTAATCAAATATTAAAACACTGCTCAACATCCAAATTTAAAACAACTCATCAAATAATCACTTCAACAAAAACTTATATTTATTTAATATTATCATTATTTACTTCATGTTCCTACCTCAAACACTGTCGATACAGGGATTTTATACTCCACATATTTCTTGCACGTACATGGTTTCTATTTTGTCATCCATCAGTCTCCAACAAGTCACCTCCAAAAAATTCTTAGAAATTCACGCAAACACATAATTTTATCAGAGTAATTCGAAAATATAATGTAATTCTTCTCCATCTCAATTACTTTCCGTAAATTTATTGTATCAATCATATCTATCTTCATGAACTCGTCCAAAAACTCACGTCTCTCATTCCCAAACGAGCAGCATTCCCACAATATATGTTCTACCGTTTCATTGGTAATTCAACACAAACACTCCCCTGTTTTCAGTTTCCCTATATTTTACAATTATTCATTGAAATCACCATGTCCCGTAACAATTTGCTTCATCTCTGGTACAGGTCCAAACCACTTCTTCCATTCTTCTGCACGTGGAACATTGGATATAAATTTAAGAAGCTCTCTACCTCTTGATTCCTTCTCCCATCTTAGCTGCCAACTGTTTAGTTACCAATTCACAATTTTCACGTTAGATTTCTTATTTGTTTTTGTTATTACATCCTTCTCTATCTGCGCTGCTCCTATTTTACAAACTAAAAAATCAGAATTTCATTTTATTTATGTGTATGTCGAGAGGCATTTCACCCAGTAGCACTTCTATTGCAGGAGTAGACGTTGTCGCATTTTCTGTATGTTCTGTCGTATTTTTAAAACACAAACATTATGAACTATATGTCCCCATATTGTCCCCCCTCAGTTAATTACAGGCAGTAGTGCTCTCCTGTAAATCTGAAGCAACCCTCTCTTATCTACATTTCTTTTATTTATTTCAACTTTCCTTTGCTCTCTGCGTCGATCTCTTACTCCAACTAATTCCGAACTCAAGCTGACAATCTGCTAATGAGAAAGTTTCGCCAGAACCATTAGACGCAAAAGGAATCCTAATTACAGAGTAACGCGTTTTAACGATTTGAAACACACATTCATCATCACAATGGAAGAGAGAGGATTCAATTCCCTTCGTTTTCATCAATCGTAAAAGTCAGCACTTAACTTGAACACCCAACGACAAGTAATGATTCGTATCGTGCTCTGGACGATCACAACAGTCAGCCATAAGTCAAACTAAGGAAATGGAATGCATACGTCATTTGATGCACACGACTTATAAGAATAAATATATACCGTTAGGTAAAAATAGTTTTGCATTAATTGTGTAACCATAAAATTAAAAAAAGTATGTATCTGCAATAATAACATATAGGGTGCAAATATTTTCTTTTATTCGTCGTATGAAAGGAGATTTTCCAATCTAGGAGAAATAGAAGGGAAACATTTTGGTGACTGCTCGTACAATGTCTGCTTCGCAAGTAGGACGCTAGGACTCATTCTTTAAGACAAGAACGAGGGACAAAGAAGTTTCATATCTGTCTCAGGAATTAGTCCCCCACCCCCGCAGGAAATACCGATACAATTGTTAATGAGTTGTAATGATTCGTGTACCCTAACTCTGTTTGAGATAGGAGCGATCTCTAAAAATGGAAATATTTAAATAATTTGTGAATTTAAGAATTATTACAAATTTAAAAAATGGAAATATTAAATGTGGCATTGTTTTCAATACCCTGATAAAACATCTTTTGTTTGTTGATACATACTCTCACTCGTTTCAAGTTTTTCATGTGAGAAACTTATACGATGGTCTCGTAATATCGATAAAAAAAGAGAAGTCTTAATAGTATCCCTTTATAAAGAAACAATGAGTATCACTAAGCACTCCTCAACGAGTATCACTTACAGTATCATCTTAGAGGTAGATGGCAGTTATCCTTCAACTTCGCTGACTGCAAAGACGGATATACGACGATGTCGAAGCGAAGGGGTAACGGTGGAGGCAGAAAGAGATTAAGAGTCTGAAGTTGTAAAAATATAGAAAGATTACATGGCCATCGCATGAAAGACAGATCAAATACTATGTAATATGTTGGATGTAGTGAAAGTGGAAATAACTTATTGAATACCAAGAATGAGCAGAGCAAGTGAAAAAAGAGGTAGTTAAGGAGGATGGAGAACTGAAGAGAACAAGGAAGAAGAAGATGATGAATAAGAAATGATAAGTTGAGAAATCTGTAAAGGAAAAGGAAAACCTGATGGAGAAAATGGAAGGAGTCGTTGAGGAAGAGTCAGTAAAGAAAGAGGCGAAAGCCGTAAAAGACATACATCAACTACTTGAAGATATCTCAGACCAAACGTTGATGGTATTTGAATTCATACTTTAATACCATTATTGGCTTTGTCACCCCTCTAGGATATTAGATTGTACTCGTAATTCTTTTAACAAACTTCATACTTTTACTCGTAATTGATAGGTTTTGAAATCAGTCATGTATAAATAACTAAGTTTCCACTGTGCTTGCATTGGGCAAAGAAATCGCAAAATTTTCTCATGCACCTATTTCGTAAGGAAACTAGTTTTTATCGGTTAATATAATACTTTTTCTAACCTTACAAGTTTTCTGGAAAGTAAAACATGAGGAATAATGACGAAGGGAATTGTGCACAGATATCCAAGTATTATATAGAGAAATGGTAATGGGAGATTGCATGTCTATAGGCAGTAGGGCGGAGGTGATTGATGTTTCCGTGTGAAAGAAAATACGACTACAGGCAGCGCGGTGAATGGGATGAAGGTTATTCAATGAGAGTATCAGGTGGTAGACGAGATAATCGGGTTAAGCATGCACGTAACGATGTAAAACTTAAACTCCCATAAAATTTCTTAGAAATCGCTTGAGCACAGCAAAGTACAGATCGGAATAGTCATATGTATAGTTGCGTAGATGAGTCACAGTTCTATTCAGTGGCGACAGAACCACACGGAGAAAAAGACGTCACGTAAGAGGTCGTGCTTTTTAGTGAATTGCTCTTATGATGATAAATTGTACTGAAGTCAGTAAAGAAACTAAATCATGAAATAATACAAAAATAAAAACATATAGATCAAAATTAAAATACTTGTACTAAATATTTTTTTTAATATGTTGCATAGTGTTCAGAATAAATGACATTTCTACCATCGCTTACTTCGAACGAGTACTCGGAGATATCCGTCCACCAATTTTAAAGTTTAATTAGCTTAAGCGAAATATTTTGTTTCTTTATGCCCATTGAATCTCGCTAGATTGTAACACACGGACTAATAGTACAAATGAGCAAAATAATCGGAAGAATCCACCGTGGTTATATGTGAGAAAAATCTTAAGTGATATCGCGCAAATCTTTCTCGAATACTCAGCTAGGATGAACTAGGATAAAAAAAGGCCAATACCAAAAGTAACACGACGCTCTTCGATCATCCTATTGGATTGGCAGCGTTGGTGTAGTAGAGTGTTCGGCCCCAGCATACTACATCGGTTCGGACCCCCTGCTCGGATGAACTAGGGCTCAACTACATGAATTGCCATCATATGACATATTACATTCCCTTTAAGTCATAATTGTTCAACATACTAGTTTCCCACTCAATCCGATTGTCAGTTTCATTAACAAATATAATTGTTTACAACTTTCATTCATATAGTTTATCTCCACTTACTACATTTAACTTGCGCAATACCTCTTTTGAGAAAATATCAGTCTTGTACAATAACTATATAAAATATAAAAGCTACTATAAATAAGAAATGCAATGTAAAATACGAATATAAACAATAAAAAAATATTAGAATATGAAGATCAGATATATTTTGAGCATAAAAAAGTATATAATTTAAAACAAATAGACTGACTAATTTAACAATGTCGAAGACATTTGGTGGACGTGATTTTAAAACAATATCCATGGTCCCTTGCTTGCTTCCGGAGAGTAAATTAGTTTTTTTTCCCTCCACGTGGTCATACGCAGTTTGTACTGTTTTTTGACAATAAATTTATTATTATTAGATTTAAGCAAAATGTTTTGAATGGGAGCGGGAGATATTAATAAAGTCAAGGGAGATGATTTTGAAATTTTTAATTATATATCCTGCATTGACTAAATATTGAGGTGGGTCGAAAAATTCAGTCGTAATACCGCAGAAAAATTGCGAATTAGGGAGACTAAAATGGGGTTAAAAAAGAAATGAAATCGGTTCATATCTTCCGGTCGCGCATGTACTCTAAAGTTTGCTGAAATTTGAAGAAAATTACATTTTTACGATAATTTTTAACATTTTTTAATTAACCTTTTCTCGAATGTAATAGTTCAAATTCTGATGTGTTAGAACCACTGAAAATAATGTTTCGATATTTTTGAATCCATCAACATCTTGCGGTTGCTTATAACCTTCAAAGTAAATGAAATATTGAAAACAATACAAATACAAATAAAGGTAGATTACAGTACAAAAAATACCAACAACTGAAATGTTTTTTGTTTTCTTTATTAAATACAAGGTTAAATGTTTAAAAACAAATTATTTTAGACTAATCATATTAATAAACAGATTTTTTATTGAAAAAACCCAAGTTTTTGGATGAAGAGTCATAAGCCCAATAAACTCATGTGCAACAATTGAACATCTCAATTTTCACTCTATTAACTGAAGGTACTTTGAACTCTGATTTATGAGTGGAGTTAGGCATGGTTGACGTTGACATCAGAGTTGTTCTGATAAAACCATCTCTAGACTCATCTCCGCAAACTATTCCTGAGGTATCTATCACGAGTTTCACACATCGTTCAACTGCCTTTGTGTGAACTGGAAATTTCTTAAGGGCTCTAATGACCTCGCCATTGACGAGCCCTGAAGCCCCACAAATAAATAAATAAATAAAAGGAAATGGAAATTTCTTGATAATAGAGACTGAGTAACTTTGAATATGTGATTTAATCTCATCGTCTCTGATATATTTTAATAATTGTGGAGAAGATAAATCACAGACCATTCAGTTAATCATTTCCCAGTTGTCTTGAGTCTTGAAATTATGATTCGGCGTCATGACTGTTCCGATAGTTGTTCTCTTTTGATATAACTCTCTACTAAATATGCACCTTACTAAATATGCAAAAATATAATTGTTTATTTACATTGTTGAATTTTGAGTTTTAAATGCGTTTGTTGATATGTATTCTATACATTACAAAAACTGAAACTTCTTTACTTAAAATGATCTTGTTTGTCCGGGACAAACTGCGTCTTAGTAGATAAAACTACCAAGACCATCGGCCATCGTGCTGTGGCCTTCTTCAGGGCAATGTCAGAGTCGTACAGACCTAAGTCGTTGTCGTACTCTGGGAGCAGTACTCTTTTATCTACTAAGACGCGGTTTGTCCCGGACAAACAAGTTCATACTGACTCCGGCCGCGGAAACCTACGTTTATACGTTTATTCTTTACTTAATTCAAAACATAGTAAGCTACTGTGGACTTGTTCTCTTTCACCGAAAGGCAAGTGTTTTTTCTACTCTTTTCCCCAGTACAATTAGTCAAGAGAAACGACTTAATACTCTATTGAATAACATTTGGACGTCCCAAATCACACAAAAATGTACCTTGCTCTCTTTTATACATGTCCATCCAGAAGGGAACAGAAGAGTAAAGAACGATGCAAATTGTCAAGTGGAGGAGGTACACTTGCGACGTGCGAATAGAAACAGTTGCCGAAGGTTTTCTTTTTGCCGTGCAGAGCTTGTCGCCCGCATATACCCAAGGGAAGGCGGGTATTCTGTATTCAAGAAACGCACGCGCAAATCTATGCGACCGCCAATAGAACAACGCTCCGAAGGCTGCTTTTGGGGAGAAGATAGTGTTCATGAATATGGATGTGGATACGAATCTGATCATTGGAAGATCATCTATACTTAAGTTAAATAAAACAACAGCTCTTTGGAATTTAGTTTATTACATGTCATAAATACGTTAAAATAAAACTTAGCTTAGATCCCATTCTCATCCCTAAAGAATTCGTCCGTGAAAGTTTCAATGCATTCAGAAGTTTTTGCGTAGTGCGAGTGCAAACAAAGTTTTTGTTCGAGTTACCGGGTAAAGTTATCTGTTCAATTAATGAGAAGAGGTTATGAATACTAATGAAAGTAAAATGCACACCAACAATACCAAACTAACATTGATGAATTTGACAACAACTTTGACTAGATATAAATGGAGGTTTGAGAAAGAATATAAGTGCAAAATCAATAAATTCAAACAACATTGTTTGCACCCAACTCACAACGGGTTTCGTATCGTAAATTTCAAAACAATCACTAAAAATTATTTTACAAGATTTCACAAGATCAACTCGTTATTAAAAGTATTTTGAAAAAACACACGAACAGAAAAGATAATCAACTTCTATTTAAGCGAAATGAATTAACTTTCAAATATTGAAAGGCAGGCATATACTGAGAGAACAGATTTGGAGGTGAGATTATAATATAGAGGAAGGGAAGGATTTGTCCAAACCTTTGCATCGAGCATCCAAACTTTTGGATTTGACATCCCAACCTAACAGTATCCGAACCATAAAGTTGTGACGTCTTATTCAAAAGTTTGGAGAAATCCTTTCCTTCCTTTGAATTTTGAAATCACATCCAAAGCATGGGTTCTCACATCCACAGATTTGCGTATTTGCTCAGTCTAGTATTTCCGAAAGAAAAACGCGAGACAACCACTTCTGTACTTCATGCATGGAAATTTAGATCTGAATTAGATAAAATAGTTAATAGAAACAGTAATAAAAATAAAATAATATAATGATAAGTATATTTCTTTAAAGTATTATTAATAATAAACTTTATCGTCAAAAAGAAGTAACTGCGTGTATGTGGACCCCAGTAAACTAAGTTACTGCCCGGAAATAAGCACGGGACTATCCCATCAATTCCGAGCAAGGGTTCGAGGGCAGAGACAGACTTAATATTTACAAAAGAAGTTATTTAACAAATACGTAATGTTATACTGTTTATTATTCCAAAACAAATCGTTGATATTATGTGCAGTAAACATTGAAGATTAATAATAACAAAAGTATTAATGACAATTCCGCCTTTATGGAAATCCGCCTGTACCTGAAGGAAAATCGGAGAGAAGTCCCGTCCAGGATGGAGAAAACGGACAAAACCGTGCAAAGGTTGCGTATGAATAAAAAGGATAAAAAGCAACATGCATGAAAAAAGTAATTTAATCAGTATTTACAGTACCATAAAAATGGCGTGATACAGAACAAGAATAATTACCATAACTTTACATTATCCGGAATCATATGGAAAAAAATATTTATTGGGAAATGGAATCTCATATTACTTCTTTTACAAAAATGAGTAAAATTCTTTTACATTATAGAAGCAAAAACGCATTAGAAAATTTTAATCGCGGATTTGCATATATTTTGTATCTTGCTATGATAATTTGGTCCTGAGATGCGTTTAGTCTGTTTGCAGACACTACAATTTATTATATCTCGCGTACAATTCGATGGCATTAAATTTGGTTTCCTTCAATACGACACTCCATATGGTCAAATATTTACAGCCTTTTAATCAATAAATTGACAGTAAATATTTATATGCCCGAGTTATAGGACCTTTAGAATAATGCGTTAGGGTGTTACAGGAAAAGCAATGTCACTACATTGAATAGTGATTGCGAGATTGGGGTGTGTAATTTTATCGGGTTTGGTAACGTCGTTGATTTTTAATGCCAGTCCCTAATAAATTTGACCCGGAAAATAAACTTCATTAACTTTCCATGAGTTATAAGCAACAATAATATTTTTTGTAATTGGTTATACAATTTCGATAAGAGGGATTAAAGAGAGGTATTCTACTTCCTTTTTTATGCGAATGGACGAGGGAAAAATCGTCAATACACGTCTACGAGACTGAAATGAAATCAAATGTGGCAATTGTCCCTGATAGTGACTAAAGCAGCCGGAGAAGACTTCGTCCATGAGACCGACCGAGAAAGAAACGTCGGTAACGCTTCGAATGGTGACGTCGACAATGAGGGAGGTGTCTCCGACGTGCTCCATGGACACCCACTCTCTCTTTCTCTGCTATCGCGAAATGGTTGCCGTTCCTTTCTGCTGCAGGCCAGGGTCACACCGCGCCCCGAACGCAGGTCTCCCAGCATGCAGCGCGGATCTAGAATAAGATTGAATCGAAGCCACTACACCTGGATTTCACCGTTTTCAACTACAGTTACTAATGAATGGAATCCCATTCTAATTAAAGATAAAATTCAAGGAAAACAATCTAGAAAAGTATATTTACAATCAAATGCAAAAAAAATAATATTCCAATACCCTTACAATAAAGTAGTAATGTAATATAACTAAAAAAACGAATCATGCGTTTGATATTGAAATTCATAATTTTGAAATACATAAGTGGAACATATAGCAATGTAAATACAATATGTAAAAAAATGACGGATTAGACATTTGAATACTCATTTGATCATTTATCGACCCATTACAGTTAATTCCTTCCGTTTCCTATAAGATTTCGCAAAACACATTTACAGTCATCATAAAATCCTTCCCATGAAATAGATACCTCAACAAATTTCTAAAGCGCTTTTAATTTGTTCATATTTGTTCCTATCAAACCGTTTCATTTTTTTGCCTACTTACCATTAAGCTACATCTTCGAAATTTGGTATGCTGCTAGATATTTAGTATCTAAACAATTCTGCGTTGTTTTCGGATATATCTATTTTAAAGGCTTTTATTACAACTTAAACGCCCATCGAAATCACTAAAACCATAGTAACAAAATCACTAAAACGACCCAATTGAAACGATGAAGTGGTATTAAGCTAATAGAACGTAATGTATTTCTGTATGTTGATATTCTAAGTTTGCGTTTCAAATATTAAGTTTAAATGCAGAATGACGGCAAGTAGCTGTTACAACTAGTGGCAGCAGTTGGGGATATAAAGTTGGAGGGGGTGGGTGCGAATGTTCATTTTTCATTACAACTACTACCAGGGGGTATAAGGGAGTAGATAACAAAATTTTAACTGATGCTGTTATCACTACTATCCTTCCTACACACTGCTGCTCTATTTTCCCTACTTACTGTGGCTCTTTATGAATATGTTATCCAAGACATTTTGTGGACATCTCTGATATTTTCTTCAATAATTAAAAAAAGTTGAAGAAATTAAAGTTTTTAAAATATTAATTGAATTATACAGATAAGATATTTGGTATTTTTTATTACTGTGATAGTGAGGAGAATAAGATGGAATTTTTTTTTCTAAAAAAGTGGAAGGTGACCCTCCCTCCTCGCCTCCTGTAATCGCCGCCATAGGTTACAACCCACTTCTATAACCATCGTCGAAGCATCATGGCCTCAGCCGCCATTTGACTGCGCTCTCTCTCAGTCCCGTCGCTGGGCTGCTACGTAGCACCTGCGCCCTCCAACATAAATGCCCTCATGAGATGCATTCTAGGACTTAGGTTGCACATAGCTCTCGAATGCATCATCTGCTACACATCGAATGTCGGTTAAAACTATTTTTGATCATTAATTACTTCATAACAGTTTTTTGGATTTATGAGAAAATTCTTTCGAATATAATGAAACGGTATGATAATATTTACATACCGGCACTAAAATACATATCCGATCCGAAACTAAAATACTATCCAATGAAAGGAAGAACCAAACTCATTTTGAGATAATACTAGAAGTAACACTTAACTTCAATCTAAAAAGGGAAGTCGAAGATATTTCCATTAACACGATCGATGTTCTCGCCTTGATTTGGAAAAGGTCAAACTGTCTCCACTAATAGACCCCTGCGAGTTCACAGAAGATAGGAATCCGCGATTTCTTCACTTCACCACGAGGAGGAGATAGGATCACATCAAGCATCAGACCCTACACTCAATCATTTTGCACCAGGTTGAGTAGGTCTGGAAG
Source organism: Laupala kohalensis (assembly GCA_002313205.1). Classification (NCBI taxonomy): domain Eukaryota; kingdom Metazoa; phylum Arthropoda; class Insecta; order Orthoptera; family Trigonidiidae; genus Laupala; species Laupala kohalensis. The sequence continues at coordinate 1,184,875 of NNCF01126083.1, read as the reverse complement.
AAAGTCCTTAGGTCGTCGAGGAACAAGTAATAGTCTGGTAAAACCATTATAGCTGAACCACATAAAAATTAAACCGCATTTCTTTCTACTCTAGCCCTTATTAACCACTAACATAAAGTAAGCATCTTCATTATTATCGAACTAAGAGTTCCTCCATCATATCATCTCTAACAATTTATAACTTCTCGTAAACGAAAATATAATAGAATCATGATAGTAATAATTAAATGGCGATGAAATAGATGAAAAGTATATTATTTTTATGCGGTTCTGCTATAATGGTTTTGCCAGGTAGGTGGACTCCATTTGAACTGTTTCATCGCCAAAGGCTAATAGCTCTTCCATCATCTCCTCCTAAATTTTAGCCGGATGTTCCTCCCCGTGTCCCTTGAACCCGACCGCCCACTGTTTTCACAGTCGGTCGTTTCACAGTCGGAGGGTGGGGTGACGCGTCGGGTGAGGTGGAACTCTGGGGGTGGAACAGCGAAGTGGAATTTCCCAGCAACGCGCGGCTACACCTACGCCCCCGCGCAGACGCACTCCGCATGCCCCAAGTGAAGCCATCCACCGCCGCCGCTGATCTCGATGCGGACCAGGGCGTTTCCACTAAGGGAACTAAGGGTTCATGCTTCAGCAGCAAATACATGGACTACTCCTTTATCTTATTATTTGGCAGATCTTATATTTTTATTTTTTTTAAAACTGGAATATCCGTATATTCGAAACATAGAAAATGTCGAGGGGGGAAAACTTTTGAAATTTTTATTCTTCAATACACTACTTTATAAAACATGGTAATTTCATTATATTCGGAGGAGTAGGGCATTTAAAAGAACCTCATTATTTTTTCTAATTTTGTATTTAATTGTGATATACTATATAGACCACACATTTCGATCTATTATAACTTTTCTAATTTATTTTTCTTTTAATAAAGATCCATTGAGTGCTCTATTATAATGATGTACGTTCATTTCGTGAAATATTGACACATTAGTTGAATTTAATGCATGATTTTGCCATTATTGGCAATCACAGAAGTGGAATTATTTTTCCCTTGTTGAGAGTAATTATTTTTCCCTTGTTGGGAGTAAACATAAGGGAAAAAGTCAGAAAAGAAGAAATTTCTTGACTCCCCCCCTTTAATTCAAATCCTGCGTAGGGGTGTTAACCGCTTCTGTGAGTAAATTTATATGGGATTCATTTCACCCAGTTTACAAGGGGATAGGTGAAATCCACTCCCCTATTAAAATTGAGAACCCAACCGTTGTTCTACGATTGACAATTGTCCTATTAACGTATTACTAAGACAAGTATACTACTAACCAAATATCATTCAAATATAACATACGATTCGTACTTGCGATACACGAAATATTTTATTAACATAACGCGTATATTTAAGTTCATAAATAGGTTCAAAGAGTTTGTCTCATAAGGTTTGTTTCAAAATTCTGTGAGATCATATCGCTTAATAATCAATAAAAAATTCAGTTAAATAATTCCCTAATAATAAACAAAATAGTGACAAACTTAATGAAACATAGTTTCACAGATTCGAACAAAACAGCACAAACCCAGTAAAATACTTACTTTTTTTCCATTTCTATACCTAAACTACTGTAAGTCATAGGAGAATATCAAAATAGGCGTCGACCCTAAAATAGAGATATGAACTGACTCTTCCTTTCAGTACGTAATGTAACATAATCTCTGTAACACGATCCATCGATGCATAGACTACTGGATTGCGGGCTCAGACACAGAAAACGAACCGAAACCCGAGGTTACATCCCGGAGTTAAGTGGGCAAGGCCTGTTAAAGAATTGTAAGTGGTACGACACTGAAGATTTTACCGGTTTAACCGCTGTACGTAACACCCAGTACTTAGTGCCGTAAGCAACCTGTAATATGTAGGTGTATGAACTCGGAAATCACAATAACACAATCTAGGGCACAGCCCTTTCTAGTTGGGTAGTTCGATGATACTAACTCGAATCTACAGTTTTTTTTTTTCATTTCTGCGGAAGTATTTTCATCGAATTAGAGGTACGGACTCCACAGTTTATTTTTAATTTATTTTTATTATTTAAGTTACTTATAATACCAGAAATATGCACCACAAGACCTGGGAGCAAACACCTCAAAGTGATATGAACAGTGCACAAACACTTCTAAGTATTTAAAAAAATGTCTATGATAAATAGACACAACAGGACAATAGGAACACTATCCAGAGAAAATACTAATGAATGCATATATGATCAAAAAAAAAAAAAAAAAATCCTTCCCATGCATTAACACTTGTCAGTGACGAGGAAATAGTCCTGTGGCTACAGACCTATCTTTGACAAAACATTATATTTACTTCCATGTACCTACATGTGGAGAATAACTTTCAGCTAGGTGAAAAGGTCGACGACAAGGGAATCGAACCCAGGAATCCTGCATTGATCGAAGGGGTGTTAACCGCTACACCACCCGTTCACCTTCCACGTTATTTCCACCCAGATGCAAACGTTTCACCTAGCCAAAAGTTGACACGTTATATTTATTGTCTGATCTTTTAGCTAATGAAAATAAATTTACGAAGGAAAATTAGAACTTTGAGTACGAAATTTCTAGGAATGGTTTCAATTTCGGCAAAGAATACTATGAAATATCAGATGGACGAGACAATCCATCTACTTTTCCATTCAATCTAAACCTAAATTGTCAGCTTCTCAGGCGTCATATTCTCCCTTGCTCAATCAATACAGTCTGTAGAGATCTAGTGAACCATCTTGCCTCGTCTCAGCGTTGGCCGTCCTTGGCGAAACGATCGGTCGTTCACGCGTAGTCCGTGACCTTGCTTGGACGTAAAGCTGACAGCCGTTCGATAACCATTCTGTAACTGAAGCTTAACAGGTCATCAGAAATATATGAGACTTCAGGCTCCGTCGACATCTATAAGAATTATTTGTTTATTCTTTTTCGGAATGACAGCAGCAAATAGTATTTTCACTGATAAATGTCCAAACGGTAATAATAAATTTATTGTCAAAAAAGTAGTACAAACTGCGTATGTGGAGGACAATAAACTAATTTACTCTCCGGAAGCAATCAAGGGACCACCCCATCAATTCCGATCAAGGGCCCTAAGGCAGAGGCGCATTCAAAAATTTCAGCAAAAATTCCTAGATACGATAAAAAGTTAGCAGCGAGTTATAATTCTGCATAGTTAATACAAGGAACACGGGGAAAATGTGAGCGGTTTTTATTCGTGAAACGGATTTCCCTTTCGAATTCATTATAAGGACCATTAAAAAATGTCACGAAAGTTTGAAAACCCAAAAATGTCCCCTCAAGTTGTTGTTTATACACAGTTCGAATATTTGAATGCAAATTTTTCAGATCGAATGACAATGCATTCCCGTAGAAAAAGAACTAATTGCACAAAGATGTTCAGGAATTCTTTTTCTGTCATGTAACCACACGGGTAGAGCTCGGTATAGAAGCGAATAATAATAATTGAATACGTGCGGAAAATTATTTTTACAATTATTTCACAGTAACATAGTCGATTTGATTTAAAATGAGAATTGAAATCCATTACCTAAAAAAGTAAATCTAGGAAAAATATAGATAAATTTCCATGTGACGGATTGATTCACACGCCAGGCATTTGTGCATCAATACTTCCTGATATCAGAAAATTAAGGACTAAAAATATACTAAAAATATATATTTTGACATAAGTTTGCGTTTAAGATAGTTGTTATAAGGAAAAGATTTTGACATACAGCTAGGCTAAGAGGCTGTCGTTAAATATTTTATTTTTAGCCTCACTACATCATATCAGACTTTTATAAATTGACCTCCAGATAATATAAATCTCCAGGTGACCCGATATAAACCGTCAATTTTATATTATCTTCGATATTGAAAATGTTATTTTGTTATTATAATTTACCATAATAAAATATTATAAATGACTATTTCGGGAATGAAATGTTTTCCTTTTCAAACTCATCCTATCAAAAAGACTCGTGTAGTCGAAATGGTCAATTAATTATTGGTCTTGAAAAGAATATAAAATGTATTGAGCAAGTTTAATTGTAAAGTAAATTGCATTAATGCGATCCCCGAGAATTTAAGCGTTGAGCTTCTTGATTGTTCGCTGTTATAGTTCATGATGGAATGGCAAACAGAAGAAGAGGAAAGGCTTTGAAAGCACATCAAGCATTCAGTGCAATCGGTCCGTTGATCGAACTCAAAAAACATCCTGCGGACATTGTGATGCGCGGAGAATTTAAAATAACAGATCAAACACGTGAAATATTCATCAGACAACACACTATTATTTATGAAATTCGAGTGATCACCCCATGAAGAGCTTTTGAAGTATACAATTCATGTAGCACATTCCAAGCTATGGCGGGGATATTCTATAGAAGTCCTGATAATTAAACCGGACGTGGAGCGTATCGTGTCGCATTGCGCATTTAGAGAGAAGAGTCAAAATAATCAGTGAATCTAATAAAATGTCGAATTAACGTTTATTTTAATTACAATTTGATTAACATTACCAATTGACAATACAATTTAGTGAGTAGCATGAGAAGAAAACTGTATCTGAGTATTGGCACAAATAATTGCACTTATTCCACATATTTGATGCAGACAATATTGTGAAACTTTCACCACCAGACTTGTCTGTTTATCTCTTGGAGAAAGAAACTTCAGGTTCCTCCCAACCGTGACTTGGGTAAGGGAATTAAGAAAGAGAGACGTTAGGTAGCCAAGGAAACTATGGTACCGAACCGACATATGTCTGGAGTAGGTAAGGGCTGAAAGCCTCACGTAATTCGATCAAGCAGTGTTTGAGTCCGCGCTCTAACGGTTCGATGACAGCGGAGAGGCTACTCGACAACCGCTGTCTGTCTCTCGACGTGTACGTCCCAAACCATTTACCCACAAGCAGGATCTCAAGTGTCAATACAAATCCATCGTCCATGAGGAACTTCACATATTTGGCCGGTAAAATCATTAGACCTTTAACACAATACATTTTTGTCCTTCGTAATTCAGAGTGAATCGATTTCTTTACACAAATGCCCGAGAGAAAGAAAAAATAGTGGTTCTTGTTAACTTGCAAATAGCAGGAAGTTAACCTGCGTAAACACCTTTTCTTATGCGAGAGGACAATATCTAGCGTATCTATTAGAAAGAGCTTCCGAAGAGGGAGTAAAAAGTTAAGAGAGAATTCTCTCAACCACCGTTTTTCACCCTTCACTTGACCAAACGTCTACTTCATGAGACAGAATAAATAACGACAACAAAAACTGGAAATGATCCTCGACTCATGTTTACTAATATCCCACGGAAAATTAGTAACAAAAATATTTCTTTTTGAGAGCAAGCGGCAGTTTCAAAAATTCTCAAACCGTACGTGGAATATAACACACCGAGGTACCTTACATTCAAATAACTCCTTAAATATCGTGAAAAAACAACAACAACATTGCCCTTAAGTATTTCTTTTTCTGTTATTACTCACAGATTGTGAGAAGACACGTCATCGAATAACTCCTTGTATACTAACCTGAAACAAAACAAAAAAAATTATTAATAAATTGGAAAATCATATATTCGATACATACAATATGAATGTGAAATCCGTAGGTAATTGTAAACATATCTGACGACTCTTCCTGTGCTAAACTATGAACACGTGTAATCTATTAGTTAATTTTCATACAATTTTGGTGAACACGTGGTCATACGCAGTTTATAACTGTTTTGACAATAAAGTTTATTATTTATTATTTAGGTGGGACCAGCACTCCAAGTTAGCCAAGTCTCTGCGATGTATAATTGTTTTATTTTTATTATTTTAAAACACTACAATATGAATAATAACGAAGAAACATCATAATTTACTTTGTATCTATCAGTTAATAGCATAGTACAAACAATATTCAGAAATTCGCATGACTCGTTTGAAATGCATAAGAACATGTAGAAGCATGGCGGTGGAGCACAACGGTTTCGTGATTTATGAATCTCACCTCAGATACATTTAAATAACTTTCTCAAGTGTCCGGTGATCTATACATAAAAAGGATGTAAAAATGCTACGGAAATTTTACTAGAAATCAAAATACACTTCCATTACTATCGTAATTTAAAAGTTGGTCTTTTTAGTAAAATAAGTGTATCCTCCAGAAGATGCAATGTATTACACCATCAATTATAATTGCAATTATTTCATTTCAATGTGGTATGTTTTACAAGTTGAAATCAGAATATGTGCATTCTATTCATTTATGCCAATTTAAGGTATTTTAGTGACTTAATTCTACATATGTTAGTACTACCTTAAGAAGAGAATTCTAGTGCGAGATATTAAATCAAGAAAGCTGGTCTGCCTTGGGCATATAAAAATGATGTACGATAAAAGAATTACTAAAAAATAGCAATGTGGAAGCCCATAGCAACAAGACACACAGGAAGGTCAAAACCGAAATGGGAAGACAATATCATTGAAGATATCAGAGAATTGGTGGAAAAGTACCGATGATAGGGAAGCTTGGCAAAAAGTTATTGAACAGGAAAAGACTCAGCGAGTTGTAGCGCAACTTAAGAAGAAGGATGAAGAGCGTGACGTATTTTCAAAAGAAAAACATTTTTTGGCGCCATCATCTTTCAGCGTTCTTCATAGTTTGGCGACTCCCATCACCCGGTGCCCAGGGCACGAGCCCCCATTCCCGCAACCCCTAGATCCGGCCTTGACTATTCTTCATGCATTGTGCGTGTGGATCGAATATTACCTTCTGTCTTAGTTTGTTATATTATTAACTTTATTCATTTACAGCAAATAGTCGTTTTTTGTGACTACGATTAATATTTATTCGGATAAAACTTACATTCGTAGAAATTGGCAATCCGTGCTTGGAAGTCATATTGTAATATTTTCGGTAAAATTGCGTTACATATGTGAAAAATCTTTGCTCGTGTTGTATTGTTTCCAGTTTCATGATAGCTAAGTGTTGTATTGCTAGTTTTTGTTTCCAGATTTCATGATAGCTAAGAACCCATTTTTTCTTGATTGAAAATTTGTGAATGTACTCGTAGATCTACCTAAACAACCGCTGACTGGATCTGCATGGGAACATGAATAAACGCATTCAGACGTATCATTTTTTCATGTGGATTCCAAAAATTTACGATATGGGGTAACATTCATTTTTCGCAATCACACCTTATTTCATTTATCACAGACATGGAATTGGTTATTGTGAATGGCATGTGTAACCCACAAACTGTGAATGACATTCAAGAGATGTCAAATACTAATTCATTATACATTCGTTGTTTCAAGTTTTCAAAAAGTTCGTGCAGTACGTAACGTAGACATAAGGTAAATATATCCTCTCTCTATTTCTTAGCCTTCTATGTGAGATACGCAACCGATCTAGAACATGCTAACAATGGAGAAGGGATTTACTACATTCTTGAGGTGATAGGCGTGCAGAAATGCTGCATGGTGTGATTCATGTTATTGAGTTCTTTCAAACCACTTTAGTTGTTGGTGAGAATGATAACAGGAAATAATCCTCACTTTTAGCTTTTAGAGCGTATCGCAAAATAATAATAATAATAAATTTATTGTCAAAAAAGCAGTACAAACTGCGTATGACCACGTGGAGGATAATAAATTAATTTACTCTCCGGAAGCAAGCAAGGGACCATACCATCAATTCCGATCAAGGGCCCTAAGGCAGTGGCGGATTCAAAAATTTCAGCGAAAATTCCTAAATAAGATAAAAAGGTAGCTGCGAGTTATAATACTAATAGAATATCAATATGTTTGTAATTCAACGCAAAATACAAATAAAATTTAAAGAAACTTCAATAATTATAATTATTTTTTTCTAATGAAAATTTAAAAAAAATTTTTTGTCTTACTACCAAGTGGATCCCTAAAAACGTATAGAAACTCCACGCTATACAATAATTTATTTCTATTTTACAAAATTCTCGAAGATTCCTCACCCCTACCCTACTCCTGCTGTCCATCACGTGACACTACCTCAACTCTGTCTACATCACATGACATGTTTTTTGACATGTGACATCACATGACATGTGCTTGATGCGCAATCGCATCATACTGCGCAATTCTTCCTAGCATTACTTTCAGGAAAACTAAAAAAATCCATCATTTAACATTTTCTCGATACATATGTTTTTTCCTTTTTATCGTTACTGTTCGAAACATGCGTCTTCGTGCGTTGCGAACAACGACAATTCAGTGTGACGTTCAAAAAAAAAAAAGACAAATATGTTTAAATAAATGATTTTACTGAGAACCTTATCAAACATTAAATTATATCCATTCTATATTGGCATAAAATATTAAACAGAATATCGACGTCAATAAATGAATCTTAATCTCTTTTAAACTGTTTATCACATAAATATTAATGTAAAAGACATTACGTCTAAAATAATACTTTCAGCAACAATGACCTTAAACATAATGGCAAATAAATGGAAAACATTCTAAATGCAAAAAACACGTTTTTACAGGAGACACTCAAAACTGATTAAACGCCAGAATTCAGTATTAAAATTATCAGAAAATCATCATAGATTACTTATTTAATGTTGCAATTATAATGTTTAAAAAAATACAATTTTATCCAAATTTAAGGAGTTCAGTTTAAGTGCCAAATAATTATGAAAACATGTTTGAAATGTCAATTCTAATTTCCAAAATTACTTCGAACACCACGGATGCACACCCAAAAGAGTGTGTACTTGAGTGTCATACCAGATAAGCGACATTTTGACTCGCGTCAACAAAAATTTTTCAAAAAATAGTAAAGAATCAATTATAATATAGATTTCGCTGATTGTTATTGCATAATGCATGTGAACCTCGAGACGTATACGCCCACGCAATCTTTTCACCATTATAGCAAATAAGCTATCAATCGAAGGACTGATTTCATAGCATTGACTTTGCCAAAGAGAACGTGTTTCGAGGGGGAAATGGCGGCTGTTAATTTCTTATTAACATGCCTCAATGATTAATGAAAAATGAACTTTTGATTTTAGATGATCCCCACTTATTTTTTTTATTTTTTTGTACAAAAATACTATATTTTCCGATTTCGTAGTAATCTGTATTCCCAAACTAAGACCAGACAAGCCATAAAACATCTATTAACAGTGATCTAGTCATCAATAATTATTCAAAATTGCCGAGCATCTGCAAAAATTGAAAATAATGTTTCTAATTATTCACTAATTTACCATTCACTGTCGTAAATTTACATTGAAACAAGTAATACATGACCCTAGAGCTCATTTCCATGAAAATGTGGCTTGTGATTCATTTTCAATTGAGTCTGTAGAATCTTATAGGTTAAATAGTTGCAACTGAGACTTTTTGTACATTTCAAAATCCACTGCCGAAAATCCTTTACACCGCTAAAGAGTCACCGATAACAGGGGATAAAGGAGTAATTTCTGGAAGAAGAAAAATTCACTCAAGTACTCGCGGCGAAAGAATACCATGTGACAGTCGAGGAGCCAAAACCTGCATTGCTAGATTACCGATCGTATCCCTCGCTGTACACAGTTGGGCGTTTTAATCGTGTCAGCAGAATCTTAGTTATTTTACGTTCCGGATGCTTCCGCCTACATTCAATTCGAAGAACCCGTCGTAATTGAAATGCCAAACATGACGGACAGAGAGCATCGGCCGCAATGAGGTTGCTTGAAGTTCCCTTTTCCATCGGATATAGCGTTTTTTTTCTGGGTGCCATGGCATGCCATCTGGAATGGGTAGAGCTATGCCAGGTCACCCCCCTGCATCACACATGAAAAACGCGCGCTTTCACTTCATTGCTTGCATCTCCTTACTATATTTCGCCGCGCGGACAATAGAGATGCTCTCTTCCGCGTCTCAATCAGGACGTGTCTTAAAAGGATGCGGTGATACGTTACCACTGGGTCTTGTTTATTCTCCGTAGTAACGTTTTACGAGTTGTGAGTTTCTCTCCTGCTGAGGAGGCGTCGCCGTTAAACTGACTGACATCAAAGGTAGTGAGCGCCCGAGCGCATAAAACCGCGACCCGATTCCGGGAAACCTCATCTCGGAAGTAGTGGCATGTCCATGACCAGGATTGATATTGTGATCACCCAGAAAATTGCTTTGCGATTATTGAAGACGTATGAGCATATCATTTGTTATCATGATTAACCACTTTTTAAGGGCAGCAGCGATGTTATTTCAGAAACGGAAATAAGAGAGAGAAGAAAAAACAAAATGGAACAGAGACGATAAAAATTCGCCAAGAAAATTGAATTAATGGTCATGTCAAGAAATTAAACATTTACTTGATATGGATAAATATGTATTAATTAACTAATGACGAAACATGGAATATTCGTAGTTAGAAAACTAAAAGTCCTAAAAAATAATGGGTGTAACCAAACATCACAAACCACTTAATAAGCCAACCCACCACTAACACCAGAGAGAAAACTTGTGTAAAGAAGATCTGGGTATCGACCTTTCAAAATGAAAAAGATAAGACCTGTATACAGATATAAACAACAAAAATATCTAAGACGAACTAACTTGTTCGTCCTCTTCATTAGAAACCACACAAAACACTCTAAGAAACATAAAACTATGCAACAAATACAACCAAAATCAGCGATTCTCAACACCTGAAAAATTAGACAAAATTAATCCTGTTGAAAGCGTTTGCTTGGATATTATTTCATCGTTTTACTATTCAAATTCCCAAGTATAACAACTCGTTTCGGGGAATTGTAAAGGGAAACATTTCGAAATCACATGCTCGTGCCGTAGTTATGTGGAATGTTTCTTTTTTTTTAAATCTTGTAAGAAAGTTTAAGCGCTCAGGAAAAGCTGTCACGGGGTCCGATTTTTATAATTGTATATTAATCACTCAATCAGTCGAAGATAAAATATTATCAAAAATCTGAAATATTTTATAAAAGAATCCAAAAACAAAAATATTTTCTAAAAAAACCTTTTAATAATTAAAGACTCTTCAAGGAGCTTCAACTAAGAACTAAACGCATGCAAATGTGTTAAATTATAATATTTGTATGGTAGTAGGAAATTATGGCGCCAAATCATGTTATTGATTTCAATAACGTCCACGTAATACGATAGAATGCGTTCTTAAATAAAGTATTAATTTTGATTGAGATGTCGACTTCATAAAATAAATTATCTGTGAATAATATAGGCAATTTTAATCTCTGATCGTATTCTGCACGTGTAATCAACTTCGAATAACAATAAAATATATATCAGTTTTATGAGTACCTATTATTTTTATTTCGTTTTAGTTGTACCTACATATAATGCGTATAAATTTGTGTTGGTTCCCTTGCCTGTAAACATTTTATGAGTATCTATTGTAAACATTTCCAACAATATTACAAGGCAGAATCAGGAAGGAGCAGTCAATAGAACGTAGCTTTCTGGTGAGATAAATTCGCGAGTCAAAAATAATAACAATTGACAGCCAAACGAAAGGTTGAAATAGACACTAAAAGTAAATATTTTTAAGTCATATGTCGTGTCTTCTCTCACAATTACTGAAAAAAAAATTCTTAAATTTTTCAATTAATAGTTTTGACAATCACATTACTGTAATACTTTAAACAACAGTGTCAGTAAACAAAAAATAAACGCAATAGTCGACTTACATGTTCGTTTAAAATATTTCAAATAGAAATTTTATTATTTTGTACTTTAATCGTTTTGTGATTATAAATCATTCACTGTGTCAGTGACATCTGGGTGTACATTTCTAAAAGTCATATATTTCTCCAAAACAAATCTATTTTCAAAGCATAAATTATACACTAATTGACACGGTATAAATCAAGAATTCAAGGAAAAATATTTACTTAATATCAAAATATTTATTACACCAAATTTCACCTGATCAAAAATATCAGAGTTCTCTGATCAGGGACGGGTGCAGGAGATTGCCTTGTGTAGGTTTTAAAAAGATAATTCGTTGTGTGATTGCGTCATTTTCCTAATGCGCAAATGGACTCATGTATCTTATCCACTCGAAAGATCACATACCCAAGTCCTGTAAACTGTAACTATTATTCTATACTAGCTGAGTACCCGCAGCTTTGCTCGCGTGAATCCTGTAATACGTCTCCAATTTTATTTTTTCTCGTATTCTCATTGGTATCCATAGATAATGTAATCCATAAATTCCACTTTAGGGTTGAATTTTTGTAAAATCCTTTCTTAGCGGACATCCTTTTGTAAAATCCTTTCTTACTATATAGTTTTGACCACAAAAATTCACAGAGGTACTTAGCTCTACTCTAGTATATAATATGATAGAGTTACTGCACGTTAAAAGTAAGAACTTAATTTCTATTAGAAATTTTATTGCGTTATTAAGTAGCAATTTAGAGATACATGTACAATTTTACATCTCTTTCATTATAATAGATTTCACATTTCGGAATTTAAGAAAAAGCGAAAAACATTTTTGTTGAAGTCTGGATTATGTTTAAGGATAAGAATGAGCAACGTTCATCCAATTATTTGAATGTACTAACATACGAATGATTTAAATTTCCGCACTCCCTTAAATAACTGTGTAGCTCGCAAGTGAAGCACAGCCTTTGCTACCCGTGCGTTCGTGGGTACGTGACTTTTTTCCACGTCATTATTCTTATCACGAGTCAACTGCGACCACGTAATGCAGCGGTGGAGATATGGGGAAGCGAGAGCAAGACACGAAAAGTGCTGATGAAGGCTGCACAAGTGCTGTCATCCTCAAACCATTACAATCTATGTAGTTTTTGCATTCGTCACATAACGTCACATACCAATTGAGTTGCGCGTTTGTAAAATCGAAAACACAATGGTTTCCAAGAAAACTATTAGTAAAACAATTGAGAAATAGAAAACAATTGAGCCAAAAACATGTTTTTACAGGAAACATTAAAAATGATTAAACACTGTAATTAATAATGAAAAAATTATAATAGATTTCGTGTTGAATGTTACAATTAATGTTTTTTTAAAAAAATTCAATCGTACGTGCCAAATGATTAAGTTTGGAGAGGTGTTCTGTTGAAACCATTGTCAGTGCCATGTAATTAAATTATGGAGAATGTTATAATTGCTGCAAAAATTTTTCCAAAAAACATTCTCAATATCAGGTATAGTACTCGAAAGATAACCATCAAATTGGCGCTACCAAGAACGTTTTTCATACACCCGGCATTTCATTTTGGCACTTACATTCCTTGTTAATTTCATGTCTCAATCGATTTTTATTATCATTGCACTAATATTTTCTGCCTTGATCTCACAAATAGAAAAAGGAAGATGTTTAATTATCAATCATTTTTATTTTTTCATGAAATAATCAGTCAACACAGGTATCATGTTTCTCTTTCTCTCTGTGTCTTTCTCTTCCTTCCTCTCTTTTCTTCCACGCTTCCACCCATCATTCTATCCTTCCTTCCTCCCTTTCCTTCTATCTGCACCCACTCCTAAAAAGGAAGTGTTACCTCTGATCACTATACCATCCAAAATTAATTTACGAATTTAATGTCCGAACACATGGAACCCTTTCCACACACAAGAGGTAAATGAATATGTAATCTACAATGACCCTACTAAAATTGTATTTCCTTTCAATATATCCAAATCTTCGCTGGGCAAAATTAACTAACTCAGAGGTCTTCTTCAGTTAGTTTTAATAAGTGCATTTGTGATACTTTGACTGTGTAACAGTTTCCTTACGTGTAGAGAATATACGAGGATAACAACAATATATTCTATACCCTACGTAGCCAGTATCCCCGGAAACGGAATCCCGAAGCTTGCTCTGTATCTCGCGTAAGCCCATAGCAACGTCGCATTCGTGTCTGGCAATTTGTTCGGCTTTCCAGGGACTCCTAGTGGACAAAGTGAGACTCATTTAACTTCTGGAAGACGATGGGTCGCAAGATGCAAACAAATGCGTGCTGAGCATTTTGGATTTATCATTGTCATAGTTACAAAACGGAGAATAAAGGAGGAGCAGCACATCACTATTCCTAATGCGCTATTGCTTCGGTAATGTTAAAATAATTTCTGATTTTAATAAAAAGTTAATATGAGTTTATGAAAATATTTCTTACAAGCTTTTTTTTTCAAGCTTTCTATATAAAGAGTATTTACCTTCTGCCTGTATTTTAAAATAATTCGTACGTACATATTAGCATACAATACTCAAAACTGTATTTTTGTAGATTTTCTTCGAGGTATTTAATTCAATAACACAAAAGTAGAGAAATATAGAATTTAACAAATGCATTTAGAATATTATATAAGAATCCTCGGCAAAATGAGTTTAAAAAATCAGACCTGTTTTAATACCCTCTGAAGGGTAAAAATATGTCAATGCACAATACCAAATTTTCTTTGAATGTTGATGTAATTTTTTGTATGTTTGTTTAAGAATGGAAATTTTTTTGTTTTATTTGCGTATTAAGTTACTTTTCAAATCCAGAGAAACGCCTGATTTTTCTGCTAATCACGTTGTAACAACTCAACTGCATTTCGGTTACAATACGTACCGATTACACGCCCCCTTGGTCACGCCTTTCGCCCTCGCGCACTACAGAACTGAAGTATTTCGGACGAATTCTAACGCAACAAACACGCGCCATCTTCTGTGTTTACAATTGCTAACCACGGCCCTCTGTACCCTCTGTATAAGAGAACTCAACCAAGGCCAAAGCCTACGCATTACAAGGAACTCTGTGTAGCAAACGAACGTTCACAGCTCGTGATGTACTCTCATAAATATACGTAAGCCATATGACGCACTTATATTAATAACGAATATTATAAATCACGGTGACGTTCACATGACGTTCCGCCTCTGATCCAACAAGGTCTGATATGTACGTCAACGCTCACTTGTCGCCGCTTCAAGCTACTGCCAAGTTACAGAATAACAAGGAGAATCGCTATTGACCTCGGTGAGGACCGGACGCTCCTAGCTGCTCTCGTTGACACGAATTCATTGCAAAAGTATTCCGGCCGCTCAAAGACGTTTTGACGGGCCCATCACTTTTAAATACGTTCCGAGCCATCGCTGCAATCAAGTTCTACCTCGCCGATATCTTCCGAACTCCTGTCTCGACGAGATTTCTCGTCGCCGTACCTTCCACCACTGGAATCCGGACGGAAGATCCAAGTCTTCGTCGGGGACGAAGACGCCTACCTTAGCCACGCGGACCAGCGGCAAATTGAGATCCTGCTCCCTGCGCCACTCCGTCTTTCTCGGAGGGTCTCAAGTCCACGCTGCAAGGCAACTAGCAAAAAGCAAGTCTGACGACGCAATACCACGTCTGTCACACGGTCTCAACAACCGTAAATTCATTCTCTTTTTAATCGCTTGCTTAACTTCAATTATTTGTTCATTTTTACTGCTTGTCCAATTTCAAGTTCTTATTCGCCACGAATAAAGCTGGTCCGTTAAATAAACTATTCTGAGATCAACTGGAATTTTGTGGCATTTATTTATTTGACCGAACACAAGGAAATACTTGAACGGAGTCGCTCCAAGTATTCGCCTTGTGGGACGTTATAACGTAATAAAAGAAAAATTAACAATATTTATTATATTGATAACAATCATGACAATTTTTTTTAATTGCTGAACGACACCCCTCGAGCACTGCTCATGTTTTGCATCTGGTCATCAAACGTCTCACGTATCTTTCGCGTAATGGTTTTCTTATTCAGAGTAAATTAATCAAGACCATTATTGAAAAGGGAGCTTTTTCCGTCTTATTCTTGTGTCAAAAAATGCAAAAATTCAATTATATCATTACTCAGCGCAATTCTTCGCTGTTATGATTCAACCTGAGCTACACGCATTACAGTACCTGCGTAAGAAATATCCATTGAAGGTCGTGAAACCACGAGAAAACTTGAAGTACATCTTGACAAATATTTCAATAATGAGTCATCGTACGTGTGAGACTGCGGTATTAAAGCAAGCATAGTGATAAAATGATTCTTTCAAAAGAAATTTTTAAAAACTATGTGTTCTTCCACAAACTTGAATGACGAATTAGAAAATAGCATAGGATAGCGACACCCTATTGGCTATTTGGCAAGGGTTCTATTTACGAATCATTTATTATCATAGTTTACGACAGCATTTCGAAATTATTCACCATAGTTACAGACAATTTAATTTATTCTCAACAAAAATAACAACACAATATAACATTTTTTAACAACCGTCAATGACATTCACGTTTGCAATATAGTCATTCGGGAGTCTGTCTCTCCTCTTGAATCTTTGCCATATTTTCCTTCACTTTAGGTGAGTCTACTTTCCGCTGCTTCCAGCGTTGCTCATTTTACCAGGTGTCGTGTGTAGTATCGTGTATCGCTGCCTTTATTGAACCAATTTGGTCCACAGATTGTGCAACAGCTTGAAATTAGAATTTAGGCTCTAGTAATTTTCTCTTGTCGTTTAATTTCATCATTTCTAGACATTTTATGGTCTTGATAAATTGTCCTCTCTCATAATGGTTTAGGACTTTAAGACAATAGTTCACAAATGTGCTCTGCGAGTCTCATGGGTGCCGTGTAACACTGACATGGGCATCATGTAATACTTAACATCGGCCAGAAATAAAAGCTACTCCCAATCATCTCAGAATGCAAAAGCAGACATTAGGCACATCATTGTCAAAATAAATCAATGTACTTAAGAACTATGGAATTGTGCGACTGAAAGAACGAGTACTGAGGCACTCTGAAAACAAAAATTATTACGGCAAAGCAGTAGAAAATATACTTACCACCTTCTCTCTGTTCCATATGTGAACACTCAAGTGATACTCCAGTCAACAACTATATGTGAAGACTCCAGCGAAAAAAGAGATGAACATCACAAGAAACTCATAACATCGAAGCGCATTATGGTCGCGCATGGACTTTTGCCCCATTATTGATGAATGCATCATGAACAAAAAATCATTCCTTGAATAGGAAAATAAACATGAAACGTTATTGAACACGAAATTTATCACGAAGACAATATAATAGGTCCATAGAGGAAAGAAGAGTATTAATAAAGTATATTACCCTGAAGTAATAGTCATGAGCATTAACCGTGTTAATGGGGGAGGATGGCAAATTTGCGTGCAGAGAGAGCTCTTGTGATCATCCAGGATGTAATCGTAGCAATGGAGGGAAAATGGGTTAAAGGATGAGACCAGGTAGTGCAAAGCACCGCCTACGCCTCTCACGGGATAAATGAATGCCTAAGGAGCTCAAATGCGAGAAGGTATTTATCTACTCTCAACGGCTCAGTCTAGTATCCTTCCTATGCTCTCTCCTCTCTCTATTTTACGCGATCTATATATATATATATATATATATATATATATATATATATATATATATATATATATATATATATATATGTGTGTGTGTGTGTGTGTGTGTGTGACGTCTAGAAATGAATTGATGTTCCGTTTTCCTTATTAACCTCTTTTTTTTTCAGCAATACTATAGATACAATAGTTACATTTTTTAAGCTGTTGAATAGATGGAATGGATGGTCTTAGGCTTGCTTCTGAAAAGGTAAATTACCTCTACGGTTACTATGAAAAAGAACAAAAAATCTAGGGGATATTTGCAAATTAATGTAATTGTTTCTAAAATTGCATCATTTCAGAATAAATGTAGAATCACATCAAATGAAATTCAACAAATAGAATTCATCTTGTAAAAAAGGATATAGACATTTTTATTTTCCAAAAAGGGAAATAAAAGGGAAATAGATAGGGAAATAAATAAATAAACAGATTAGTTTAACACAGTGATTTGTATTTTCCTATCGGAGATCATGTTTAAAGAAAGTTGATACAATGAGGTAAAACTTTTGCTCTCGAGGTTGTGGGGTCGAACCCCTTGTAAGGAGGAGATATAATGAGTGCGAATTCATCATTCGTTTCATGCAACCAAATATTCTATCCAGATGTATATCAAGCAGTCACATGGCCTTAAAAACTATTGATAACTCGATTAATACCGACACTCAATACTTTCACCGCATCTGTCATCCTGTACAACTAAATTGGTGTATAATAGACAATGGGAATAAAATTGAACAATGTTGATGGGATAAGGAGTTTACGAGCTTCAAGAGAAGAGTTGTACATAGTAACAGGACAATTAAGAGGTTTCACACGGATAACATGGAATACAAAAGGGTAATAAATGAGTATAAATGGAAGATACGTGAAAAGAACAAAACAAACGCTATTGGTGGAGTTTCGTAGAAGGAAATACAAATACGTATTTGGAAATATCGTATGTCATTGGACGGTTACGGTTTGTAAAAGGGGAGGGAACAGAGGATGCGGTGACGGAGGTGGTGAAACAGATAAAGGAAAGAAAAACAAAATATGTAGCATTTTTATCCATAGATTATGAGGGTCCTTTCCATAGAGTGGTTTTGAGTGATATATGAACGTCTGCGGAAGTTGAATACAACAGACAAAATAAACAATCATATTTCGACGAAATATATGTCGTTTTGGAATTAGGCATAGATAAATATACAATAGGGAAAAGGGAATTGAGGTTATTACGATGGGGTCCTCCTCCCAATAATACGTTATAGCGCGAATGCATCGAGTAACCGATTAGTTACAGTTAAACAGCTTTCAACGACTTTGTGTTTTACACTGGAGTGGCTGCTATCGTACAGTTTCCACAAAGGCGTTATACAGGTCGTTATGGGGATAATGTCCTTAGACCTGGCTATCCAGAAGTTAGCATTCCGATACAAAATACGAAGTGGTCAGATAGTTTACATTGATGTGACGGAGTTCAATAAAACAAAGCAGAAATGGAAACATGTATAGGCAAACAAATTGATAGATTGCTGGCAAAAACATTGGGAAGTAGCCGTGGAGATCTATATCGGTTTATCAAGGAAGTAAGAAGAAGTAAAAAGAGGTTCAGACGAAGTCCGACAACGTTGGAATTACGTACGAAACACGAAAATTTAAATAAGTATTTGCATAACATTAAGATTAAGGATAAGGCTTGTGGATAATTCGTGGAGACAGTGGAACATGTATTATTCGAGTATAATGAGAAACGAAGATTGTGGATACGAGGAAAGATACACACGGAAGTTTAAAATAAGGAACTGGCCTAACTTTCTGAAGGGACGGACGATGAGAACATGACATATTATAGGACTCTATGAAACAGGTGAAGTGCATCAAACGGGAGTATAAATCGGACACGACGACGATACAAGGACCATGAGTACAAGAAAGGAACGAAAAGACGGCAAGATAAGACAACAAGACAGTTACACTATGTTCAACATCGAAATTTATCCGCAGAATATTTAATCCTGGTAGTAGCCTTGTGCCAGGGTATACATTTCACCCGAAATGTAGGTAGATAAATAAATAAATAGAATAAGCCAACACAAAAGGAAATGATGTCTAAAGAAAACATTCTGAATGTCCCAAATAAAGGTCACTTTATGCCAAAACGTAAGGACGAAAAACTAATTAAACAGTACATCATCGTATTTGAGTCGACGGAAGCGCTTTATATTCTCCGATCGGTAACTCAGAGAGATCTGCAGTGACAGAATATATTACGCTCACCTGTAACATCCAAAATTACGCCTCGTTTCTTTCAGTATTCTCATGTAATCGTTGATCGTGGCAATCATAAGGAGAAGATACGATACTGACTCAGACGATGTTTCAATTGCAAAAGATTGTGTGGACTTATCGAACTGATTTATGCTAATTTACTACACTACTTTTACAACTGTAATTAATGAGAAGTAATTACTCTGAAGTGAATAGAATGTCATAATATCGAACAGTTTCACTGAGACTCGAAAATTCGCGGTCGGTTAGGATTGCCTTGAACGCACCAAAAGTTTCTGAATATTTAATCCAATGAATATATAATTTAACGGCTATAGAAATGTATCCCAGTTGCTGCATATAATACTCATACATAGATTATAAACCAAATTACATTAATACACACGTGAAAAAAATGTAAAGCCAAAAGTAGCAAAGAATAATCGTTTTGGTGCGTGAGAATTTTGCTAGACGAAGTTCCACAGATGTTCTTCATATTCGTCCTTTCCTCAACTTGCGGCTTACAATCAATACAGCGGGAAGTCTGTTTGACCTATTTCGTGATAAATCAACGCGTTATCCTCTTGGTTCATTTATTTAACATTCTATCCAGCGAACTATTCATCACTCTGATAAAGGAAAGATTTTCCCGCAGTCGCGTCAGATTACTGCATTTCCAAATCAATATAATATTTAGTACATGGTCAGCTCGTGGAAGAGGGCAACTTTGGGAAACGGAAAGTCAAGAAACCGCAGCAGACACCGCCATTTACTCCACATTTACGAATAATTCCAGACATCCTCTACATCGTACTAACACATAAAAGTATGATTCTTATAAATAAAAATAAGGTATCAACAGACTAAAGAATTGTTAAAGAACTCTCATATAAAAAGTAAGCTATTTTCTAGATATGCAACCTGTTAAGCGTATAACAAAACACATAAGAGTATAACACACATCATTCTAATTATTGAGAAATTTAGCAATTTAGAAATGTGTCATTTAATATTTTATCTCAATCGTATCATACTAGTATACCTGTACAAAATAAGATTGTCCATCTTTTTCCTTGACTATGAATGTGAAAACTAAAACGGTTATCAATACTATTCGGATTTTCCATATGAAGGAGAGCTATTCAACGTACGTTATAGGAATTATAGAATAGGTTAAAGTCTGATAAATTGTGGCACAATTTATGTATCAGATGTTACTCTAGCGGTGTGTGCAGTTATTACACTCGTTATGTGTCAAGATGTCTAGCAAGAGCGACCTTCCATTTCCGTAAATTGTGTCAAAACACCTAAGAGGGAACGTAAGCTATTTTTGTTAGTATCCGGCACTCCCGAAAGTAAAAATTCACAAGATTTTCGTGAAAGTTCAATGCTTTTACAACTCATTATGAGATATAACGAAAGACTGCTAGATTCATTTCGTCATGGTAAATGAATAATTGTTTTTGCAATACACTGAACTGACAAAAATAATTGTTCTCAGTAACAAATATTTGTATACATATTATTAATTCTCCTAGATATAGTCTTACCTAGTGACTCGAGCAAAGTCGGAAAAGCCAGTTAGTATTCACACATTTTCATCGAGATACTTCTTTATATATCCTTTGTACTTTATGAATAATAAATTGAAAAGCGTTTCTATGTTGCTCATTGTTTTATTGGTAGAAAGCTTCTTTGGCTGCATAGCAGCTATCGTCAGTAACATACACTGAGTATTGAGGAAAATTAGAAACGCCTTTCAATTTATCATTCTTTGATAATGTTGCTAACGCTCCACAATTACCAAGTTTGTACTTTATATCCCTATATCGCATTCCCACCATAATCAATCAAGAGCACACGGTTTATGGGGCCCTTTATTTATATTCCTTGTCTTACAATTTACGTTTTATCATATATGTGACTAATTCACCTCATCCAAATGGCAGGTAAATATAGTCTCTCCTAAGACGTGTTACATTGTCTCTTAATAACTGATGTTTATTTTGCTTCGCTTTAAATATCAGCAATATTTCTAAGACCCACGTTCCAGTTCTGCATAGACTTCTGAGATTGTGCTCAACTTAAAAGATAAAAACATTAAACAACAGAAGTATCTTATGTCGAAAATCCATTAGTAGGATTAATTACAAGAGGGGGTATGGGGAAACAGAAAAATGATCCCATTTAATTCGTCCATCGTACGTGCAAAAGGAAAAAAAAACGTCCAAGGGATCCAACACGGAAAGCGGAAACGATAGGTAATTTGTTAGAATGGAACTTGAAATATAGTAGCCTAGTAGCATTCAAGTAAGCAATGACACACAATAAATGTTATCATTGAACAATTAAATTGATAAACGGATTTAACCTAAGTAAATATGAATACATTTTTGAAGCAATTTTGAACTAAACTTACGGGCAATGTGATTATATAAAAGGGAAAAATTTTTAAATAATACTTTAATCCTACAAGGCGCATCGTTCGTTTTCACAGGCGATCAAAATTCATAGCTTATTTGAATTTCTCGAAGTTTCGTAATAAGATTGTACTTCGATAACCTTCCTGCTACGAAAGTAACTTAACTCAGGTGCACCTAAGAGAAATTTAACAAGATTCCTTGGTATGACGTCAAAGAGGAGTTTCGCATTTGTTCTCACTAAAATTAGTTGGGTCAATATCTGTTCCAACGGTTTACGTAGCTTCTTTGATTACTGTATGTAAATGCGCGGTCGGTTCAGATGGTATTAATTCAAACACCCCTCCATTTTCGGAAATTATATTATTAAATCGTATGATGTATCACAAGACCCAGGTGCAGGAGCGTAGGTTTGGTTTTACAAGTGGAGGATGAAGAGTACTGAATGAGTCGTTTAATTTTTGCGGCTAATTTATCCACAAACTTTACCATCTTATTCAAAATATCATTAAGTTGAAAAAATAAATGTTGTTTATACATGTACATACACACATTGATGTATTGCATAATCATAAGAATCTGATTTCTCCATACTCCACACCAGGGTCGTATCACGAATTCTACTCAAGGAGGGAATGAGGTCCGAATGAAATAAACTCTTACAAAGGGTCGTATTTTTATTCTAAACGTTAATATTCAAATAAACTCAATAATTAATATATCAGCGCCAAATCAATCACTAATACACGCAGTATATCAAAAATCCTTCATACAACGTAATTCATGGTTAATGTTTCTATTTTTATGTATATTTTTTTAAGGATAGGGGATAAGATTTTTTAATAATAGTTTAAAGTCCTACCAAAGAATACTGTTGGTAACACTCTTCCTCTATTTTATAATCGTATTAGTCTCTACCCCCACCACTTTATGCTTACATAATACTTGAATAACCCTATATTGGGGACATGAATTAAAGTCAAATTAACGTCCTCCATGTGAAAACATGAACGCTTCACAAAATATACAAGGGCAAATAAATATATATCATTGTGGTAAATATTAGTTTTTTCAAAAATATAGAGTATTGTCTGAGTAGGCTTCCACGTACAGTGTATGAAGTATCTGGGATATCTGAGAATCACCGTATCGTCATGTAGACCTTCCGAAGTAAGGCAGTAGCAACATTACCGTAACGTCGAGTTACAACACGTATACTATTCAGATGACAACTTATCTTAATTTGGCCCCTCTGGTGGCTCACGTGGTAGCGTCCTTGCTCGTCACGAAGTCATCCCGAGTTCAATTCCCGGCGAGACCAGAAAAAAATTGTATTTTTTCGAATTAATCTCCCAGTTCATATACCTGTGACTACAGAAAAGCGAACCCTCCTACCTCTATCCACTTCTCCCTAGTATCAATAACTCTTAATTATTACTAAAAACTCCTCCTCGACGTGGACTAAGTTGTTAGTAAACCCAGCTAACCGGCCCACCTAGTACCAATAGCCCTACCACCCACCTCCTACCTCCTATCGCTCCGTGTAGATAAACTTCAATAGCACACTACATTTCCCATTTACAAATACTACAATTTAAAAAAATCTTAATTTGCTTACCCTAGGCTTTCCTCTCGGGCGATTGAGTAGGATAAGGAATCAAGCAGACTTACCTGTAAAAGTGAGAAAAATACATTAATGTGAATATTTATGATCAAAACATCTGTTATACTGGCTTGAAAAAAGAATTTCAGTCTATATTATATACATTTTTCTACAGGTATATGTTATCCTTTGGTACATACCAACTTCGAAAGACGTTCTACTACAATTAACGTCCATTATATAACCTATTAATCACCTGACGACGTCTTAAATCCAAGTTGAAACATAGTGAGCTCTTCGCAAAAAATATAGATACTATAAAAGGTCGTAAGTTTAATTATTTATTTCGAAAGAAGTTATTGATAAGTTTCTGGAAGCAGCAATTACATATTTCGCGAAATGGAATTATGGGAAATGTATTACGAAATTATCTTCATTACCGAAAGAAATACAGTTCGCTATTATTTTACTTTCAGCCAATTTCGGTCCCCAACTAAAATACATCTTGTTTTGCTAACCTGGAATGTAATACCTGGATTACTATGTGTATTTCGTTGCAATTCCCTTCACAGATTTATATTATTTTAAATGGTCAAAATTACGGCGAAAACTTAATAAATTCAATCATTCTAACCATCGACACAATGAAACGCAATGACGCGCAACAAACAAAACCAAAAAACAAATCGATAACTTTTCCCCATCTCTTGGCTGAAACCCCATCCATGTCGATATCCGCAGTGAAGGTTTCATTGTATAAAATCTACTTTTAATGATTGCATGGTTCAAGCCATCACTATAATTGCCGGTTTATACATTTTACCGAAAAATACTTCCATAATTACTAACACACATACATATTTTAGCGCAAAATTTTCGATGCTAAATGAGTTCCAATTTTCCGTCAAAGGTTTAATTACACATTCCATTTCCGCAATCAACCGTTTCCGCTATTCTATGTGAAATTATTAGTAATTCTTTACTTAAACCCTAAAACATTCCCGTTCAATTGAGGGTTCACCAAAGTCTGATATTATTGATTGAGTGAAAATGCTTGTAAAAATATCTTAGGTACTACTTGTCCATCCACCACAGAAGAGTTAAGGAAGATTTACCGCTCCAAGTTAGTGAAATCAATTATAAACGTGTCTTTTTTATATAATACTTTTAAAACACCACATTATGAATTCTAACGCAGGGAAAACATGATTTAATTTGCATCTAGTTAATATAATAATATGAACAATACTTGGGATTTCTCTTGAGAGGTTTGATATAAGCAAGAGCAAGTAAAAGTATTAATTATTACAATCATTCATTTAATTGGCCAGTGATGTATAGTTTTTAAGTGGAAATCAAAACTATATATGTAATTCTCATATTTATGTCTAATTCAGACATGATCCAGTGATTTAATTCTTCATACGCTGGTACTACCTTAAGAATTCATCGCCAATTCGGTCAATTCCATCTGCATTCGAATCTCGTGTTCGGCGGCTGTCGTCAAGCTCTTGTGAAGAGGAAATCGAACGGTAAGCATTTTTAGCTGAAGCGTTCGTGATGTCGAATCGACTGAAGGGATGAAAGTGGTCGTAGGCAAAGGGTATGGAATCGACACGGCGCCACAAGGCCCTCTCTTCGTCGGGGTAGGTGACAAGGGTGAAGGAGGAGGTTGCTAAAATGTGGCTCCAGTAAGGCAGATGTGCGTAGGGTTGAATCAGGCTCTGCTAGTTTCGCACTGTTATAGGAATTCGAGGGAAAACAAGACTTAAGCAACCACTTGAATAAAAGGAGGAGCATTGGCCTCCGCAGAAGGTCACGGAACAATATATCAGCATTAATTCCTATGGGATTTGCATAACGTGATATGAATTCTATAAATAATGACAAGACGTGTGTGTCACGCTAGATAAGTTACACAGATATATTCAGATCCAAGGAACGAAGAAAGTTATACGGAAAAATATTAAATCGAGATCTAAAATAATACTGTAAAATATTGCACACCCTAGTATTCTCTCATAGTGGAATGACTTCAATGCATTAGCTATTCCGTAATAGGTAAGGAAATGAAGAAGAAAAAAAAGATTCGGTAAGTTTATCTTAACAGTATTAGGGGTCAAGGGATGATAAAAATCCGCATTAATGGATGATGCGAAAACTGGGTGGTCAGTCCGCAGAAGAATTAAATTGCCTTCAAGGATTCGTAGGAGTACCGTAAAGGTGAAGGAATGAATATCACTTGATGAGTAAGTGAGGGCTTTATTTATGCGAGTAAAGTTATTGGCAGACAAAATGTGTGACGAACGATAGTTGTCAAGGAAGGAAGGTAACTAGGGAGCTGTTAACTAGTGGAAAAGGTCATTTCCGCGAAAATACGCTCATGTATGGACTTACAGTCGAGCCGAGCGAGAGCAATTGAAGTAAAATAGTGGAGGATTGTTGGACCACAATAAGTAATACATATTGTTTTATTTATAAAGTGTGAGTTCCTTTGGTAGATGTAGCTCGTAGAAATAGACTTGAAATCTTAGAGGAAATCAAATACAAGAGCAGAACCTAAGACGACGAATTAGGTCGTAACATTAACCAACTTTTAATATAATGCTGTATGATGGAACACTTTTTCTAAAGAAGAGCTTCAAATGTTAAAGAACCTTTTAAATCGTGATAATTAACGGCATCTATATGAATTTAATAACAATAGAATCGTTGGCCAGTCATCACACGTGTGTGCACAGACCCTTATGTCATAATCCCAGGGCCAAATTTCCACATATTGCTCCTCTATTCATAGCAGCATGTACTTATTGTCTTCGGATTGTGGTATTCATGAATTCTTATGAACCGCAACCTATTTAGTTTTCACGATCTCAGGTCTCAAGAAACCAAACATACAAATAAACTAAATCAGGATTAAGAGATGGCAGAAACCTCAGATTCGCGTACACACAAAGATACATTACTAATAATTATAATCTTAATTATATTATTATTAATACAATCATAGTGAACAACCTCGTCCCGTCTCGCACATTCCATTAATCACGTGTCCAATCTCGCACAGACTAGCATGTTAGTACCCTTTGACGACAATATGAACGTTTCCCTGAGCTCACGTCATGAATACAAGCTCATGTAAGCAAGGCAAGCTCACGTCAGCATGTCAGAAGCACAAGAATTCCTCGGTAAACGTATGCACGGAAATACAGCGAGTGCTCTTCATGAAGCAACGGGACACAACCGCCGGAAGAGTGGTACTAAGAATCTCGTGAAGAATGAAGTAGGAAAGTGAGAGGAAGAGAAGGGGACATTTAAGTGGCTTAGGGAGAGATTCCAACGCAGATCTCTCAAAAGAAGCGGAACCACGCATGCTATACGGATAAAAATATTCAAAAGAGTGCGTGAGTATAAAATACTGAAAACGGGTCTTGTTATACTACTGGGTTGTCTAAATCTGTTGGAAAATTAGGGGAGGATGGATTATACCAAAATGTTGACCGAAAAAGAAATAAGCATGTTACATATTTATTCGTAATTTAAAGTTAGTTTTTATTAATTACGTGTAAAATTGATCATTTGTAAATTTCAACACAGCTAAAGTTGAAATACATCTCAAACCAAAGTCTATTTTTTGTGTAACAGTAATCTTGTCACCGCGATCTCTACGTCTTACATATAATCCATTACTCAATACACCCGACTGAATTCACTTACATGGGAAGAAATAACAAAAGGACAGTGGTAGGGAGAACTACAGTACTCGCGGCGAAAAAATAGTGACGAGATGTAACCAATGGATAGAGAGCGTGATGTTCTCATGTCTGCAGATAGGGGTAGACTAACGTAGAGGGATTGTCTTACCCATTACAGACGGCGAACCGTGGCACGTAGACAAAGGTTGCTATAACCGGTGGAAAAGCTAACCTCAGCAGCGACGAAAGGTTAGATATCAAACCCACTGTCCGTCACAGTTGGCATATCAATTACTGTCGGTTACGAATCGGCTAATGTAGGCGGCAGCATCAGAAAGTAAACTCGCTACGATTCTGCTGACAGGTGAGAACGCTGACGCGTCTACAGCGAGAGGAGTCAGTCATCTCGAATTGCTGGCATTGACTCCTTGAATTTCACGTTGTCTTTAGGCACCTCACTCATTACTATTCTTTCGCCGCGAGTAATGTAGTTAATAGAGATTAGAAACAGGAGACAAAAAGAAAGTGAGCTAGA
Source organism: Laupala kohalensis (assembly GCA_002313205.1). Classification (NCBI taxonomy): domain Eukaryota; kingdom Metazoa; phylum Arthropoda; class Insecta; order Orthoptera; family Trigonidiidae; genus Laupala; species Laupala kohalensis. Next base: position 1,156,897 of record NNCF01126083.1, on the reverse strand, counting down.
AATGCTTTATCAACAAAGTAGAAGGATAGAAACGTTCGAAGCTTTTCCTTGCTGACCTTCTGTTTATCATTATCTGACTGATTTATCATTACATTTAATGAATTAAGAGTTCAAAACTCTTTTTGAAAAAGGTGTTGCCTCATATAATAAAATGTAATAGTATTCCTACTATGTACAATTTATGTTGAAAAATAAATACATACACGGCAGGAAATTTTTGAGTACTTTAGAAATTACAAATATATTACAAAGAAATTTTACGTCATAATATTTTCGTGGTCCATACGCAAAGTTGCTGTGAATGATCAAAATTTAGAACGTTGTACAACGTCATTTTAGTAAAATGTGGTACATTAGTTCCTAAGGAATAGCGGTAGATGATGTTTGCATCAAGATTTTTGCAGGGCAGGATCAATTAGAAGAACCGATTGGAAATTACAAACATTAGGCACCTGATTCCCGAAACACTATAATTAACCTAATGTTTATTACAATGATAACAAGTAAATGTCTGATTTTCGTAATGATCCAATTCTTCCAAATTTTTGGAATTAAATCCAGTTACAATTGTTGGAATTAAAAAATGCACCCAAATTGAATCAGCATTTATACAAAGAGCGAACCACGAAACGATTTACACGCAATTGTATTAATTGAAATGCACGAATTACTGACAATGCTTCAGAACCATTCAAAAAATTGAGGTTTCATCTCCCACCTAAGTCTACGACAGGCGACATTCTCACAATTTCATCCATAGGAACAAAAGGACTCGAGGGGCAAACATAGGCGACCCTCTTCAACTCATATGAACTCTAGTATATCTCACTCGTATTCGAATGCTAATATTTCAACCCCGCAAAATTAAAAGAACTTGCAGAACAAGTACTCCTATGCTGCCCCTGTTCAATATGTGAACAGCGTAGAACACGGTATAATAGATCCGTTTCATTTAATCTATTTTTAGAGCGTTTTCCTCTCGAGTGTCGGGGTCGAGAGTTCCGCTCTTTCGCACAATTCGTCTCTCCTGCATTGAATGACAAGCGACAGCGGGCGGAGAAGGGGGTGCTGAGGAGGGCAGGGTTCGCAGCAAGTGTGATGGCGAGATAGAACGCGCCTCCAGCCCTAGGCTCGAAGCCTGAGGGCGGATGCTGCGGAGAATGATGAAGGGAAGGGAGTTCTCAAGGGCGTAAGGGAAACGGAGGGAGGAAAGGAAGGTTCACGCTGAAAAATCTACGCAAATAAATAACCGGAAGAGCGATGTGCGATTCCACATCACTCGCCGAGGGCGGAATGCACGTATTCACAACGTTTTCCTTTACTATTTTCGTAAATGTTTCTAAAAGCAAAGAAGGAATGAAAGAATAAAAAAATGTTAGGATTTAGTGACTACCTTTTGCAAATCATGTAAGTAATTACAGACCTTTTATCTACGTTCACAAGCGCACTCACAATATCACCATCGACGAATCGAAATTCGTGGTACTAGTAAAGAAATCGCTTTCTGAGAAATAAGAACTGAACGCAACATGCACACATGAACTGTACCCAACGTAGTACCGTAGTTACAAGATAGCACAGATTTCAAACACACAACGTTCCACAGTTAGTTATAAGTAATGAGTAACATAGCACCACCGATTTTAATAAATGTAGAAAACATAGATAGCACCAAATAAATGTAGAAAACCTTTGGAAAATTTCAGTTATCCATGAACTATGCATAATAGAAACGTTTTTATTATGTGGTTTTAAAACAAAATAAATAATTACGTCATAGGTATTGAAATTGTTATGTCGTTAATGACTGTCACTCGTTAGTAATAAAACAACTTTTTTAAACAAATGTTTAATGTTATCCACATCTTCAACTTAGTCATTATGTGGATATACTTCCTCTTCTTTACTTTTTAATGATCTCCGTTATCTACATCCTGCTCCTCTTTCCGGAACTGCATGAACATAGCATTTGTTATATATATATATATATATATATATATATATATATATATATATATATA
>NNCF01126083.1:1116926-1152736 GCA_002313205.1 Laupala kohalensis | reverse complement strand
AATAATTCATTACTTTTAATTACAATTTATTCTGAAAAATTTGAAGGAACGCAGCTAAAAGACGAAAGGGAGAGTGGAGTGGGAAGACTGGTTCGTTTGGGGCGGAGACCCGGGGGTTTCTTTTGAATAAAATCATAAAAATATCAGTCGAGTGTTTGGACATCCTACGCAGCTAGTTCGCGTGGACCGAAGGCTAGCGAAAGGAAATTGAATAGATGTGAGAGAGGATTGACCAGATACCTTGTTGACATGTATTTTGAAATGGCAAATGGAAAATAACTATAGAAATTCGGGAGGAAATTTAGGGTTATTTTGGAGATAGTGCCCAGAACCACGGATAAGGTAAACAGAGAAAAAGGAAGATACGTTGTAGGGCGCTCTCGCCGGCAAAGGAGTCCATTAGTAAGAATGTTGATTGACGCAGGACAGAGTGAAAATCAAGTAGGTTAGATTGTCGAGAAACGAAGCTCATGGGTCCACAATTAAAGATGATTGACGAGAGGCAGTATTAACGAGGGGACAGAAAATCTGGGGTTTAGGATGGAAAGAAGTATCAATGACGGGGGACAGAGGCATTGAAATAAAGTGTAACTGGCAAGAACAAAGAGGGACGAGGGTAACTTTCTAGTATTAAATATTACCCTGCGACAAGATGAGGGTCACGAGACTGCGTAGAGTCCTAGAAAGGGGCTCAATAGGGAAAAAACAGTAAGATTTGTAACGAAGTATCGTGGTAATCAAACCTTGCTATTCGTCTAAAACGAATAGACGTCATTCTAAATTACCCAACCAAAAATACTCCACGTGGAGTGTTGAAAGTGAAATTATTGGCCGAAGAACACCATGACTCAAGAAGTGTGGGGCCTTCTCACTACGTTTTCGGGGCGTAGGGTGGGGAGAGGTGTACTTAAGCAAGGGAACAGAGTCGCTCGAGAGAGACAAAACATTACATTATTGAGATTCATTTTTATCAATCAGCTATCATTTATTCAGTCTTTCATGATGAGATTAGATGTTCAGAGATCATTATTATCAGCGTCGTTCATCAGCAATATTAGCTGAGTTATTCTGAGCGAGGACTTAGTTAATTTTCGATAAAATCCGTTTGATTTTTTTTTTAGATGACTCAGTGATCATGAGTCGATCGGTTTTATTTTCAAGTGTCATCCGATCTCCGGCACACGTTTTCGGTTCGGGTGACTTCAACATTTTGAGAATAAGTGGCCATGAACATTGATTAACGCCATTAACTCGTCGTCACTTTGAACCGATAACAACTGCAATGATATCTCGTAAGACTACGCTGATGGTCGTATGGTTCTCGTAGCGGTGAAGGTGACTGGTACCTACGGGACGGAGAAGTGAATAGTCTGACAGTACCCGGAGTCATTCATCCTTAAGGAACTCGCCACGCCCGCGTCGTTTTGACAACTGGTAGTCCAGCATCAATATAAACTGTAAGATAATTAGCATGACTCGCTGCGCCCAGTGTATTTGCTATAGCGTCAAGTGGAAGTGAACTGACTTATGCGCGTGCAACGATGCCAAAGACTCTTGTGGCGCTCACCAATGTGTAATTAACCATAATCATCAAGGACAATCAGTTATTGCTGATGATTTATAATTTTGGGTAATATTATAAATGTTTAAATTAAATCTAGATTGGAAGTTAATAATTAACGAGTACTATTAGTAATTGGATGAAAAGTAAAACCAATTGTTATGGTTGCTCCATGTTTGATTTTTGAGGGAATATGTTGGGGAAGTGTGTGCATGAGTAGCATAGGGCATAATTTAAATGTATTCTTGTGCTGAATAATTAAACTAATTTTATTGAAGTTGCGTGTTCTTTGAATAAGAAATTATGAGATAATAAAATGGGCCGAACCCCGACCTTATAATTTTAATTACTTACATCGAAGATTAAATGGAGTGCATCCAGTCGAGTTGCCGAGTGGGCTAGGTAAGTCAATTNTATATATATATATATATATATATATATATATATATATATATATATATATATATATATATATATATAGAGAGAGAGAGAGAGAGAAGAGACATAGAGCTTAACTCTCTTGAGGATTATTTCTTGATTTCCCCGCAATATAGGTAAATACCGTTGAGTATCACGTAAGCCTATGGGCACATTTTTGAGGATATTTGTGTATCAAATATGCTTTTTACCGTATTCCCTTTTCTACCAAATATGTTTTTTTTATCTTTGTGGCGGAATAACATGCCATATTGAACTGAGCGATATTCAATAAAATTCTAATTCCCCAATAATGGAAGGACACGTTTGAAGTTTCAACATTATTAATTCGACAGATATTTTTGTAAATAAACAGTGAGGTACTTTGTGGTAACATTTTAGTGTTAAAAAACTCAAACGTGTGAGTAAATTTTATTTATTCCCAACATTACCGCTTTAAAAATAGGAAAACACCTCGAGGTTGCCCCGTCAGAAAGAATTGCGAAGAACGAAACATAGTTGTAGACACCTCATGAGAGATTCACGCGCTTGGAGCTTGGAGGGGACAAGATCCAAACTCTCTGGTGATAGAATTCCGATCTAGGGAAGATAGTTAATTGTAATAAAACCAAAATCCAATGAAATCATGAGATGTTCTATGTAATATCATCAAAATCTTTGAAATTTATTGTTTTTTTTGGGGGGGGATTTTTTAATTTTAATAAATGTGTTTAATTTTTTTATTTGTTTTATTGATTTCGATGCATTATGATTATTAAAGAAGACTTCTGGTTTTGATATAAGAAAATGGCTTCCGAATCTGTGAAGCTGACTGTAGGATGTATGATTATTTATTTATGGCATTAAATATGATTCAAGTTAATACTTTTATATAACCTAAGTTTGTTCATGAAACCTTGAACTTTTGTTGCATTAAGACAGAATAGGTGATATTCACTTACTGGAAATTGAGTTTGAATGAGAATGCACAATACATCTCTCAACGAAGTTGAAAAGTAATGTTTCTCTTCAAGGAAAGAGAGTTCCTAAAGCAAAAGCGAATTTTTCGTTTTGTGAAGAAGTTTAATTGTGTTAGAGGAGTCAGCGCTGAGAAAGGCCACAGAACACGGCCAAAGTGGTAGCTCCTCCTTATCTTGGTCCCCCATGCCACTACTATTCAGTGGAAGAAAGAGACAATGTGGTGCATCATTACATTTAATTTTACAGAATTCTGTGGCTAAGTCAAACAGAAAGGTAATTTTCTCGTGGGATATTCATTAATTGCTACACTTGTAGAAATTGTTCGTAAAAGTATTCAATGAAAGACTTCGATCGGTTATGGTTCAGCCTTGAGGAAAGGTGTAAAATTCAAAATGCACGAGATTCATATGTTGGGGCCTCTTAGGTTCTTCAGGCATTTTTTAAATTTTAAACCTATATGTTATACCTTTAATCGTTTAAATTAGTTTTTATTTCTGAACTTCATTTTATAAGTAACGTATGTAAATTAATATTTCACATTCCTTAATATTTTCTAAAAAATTTGATTGGTTAAACGATTATATACCTAAGTTACTGCACGTGTATCCTCATGTTAAAATACCTGTTGCAAATTCAGTCACAATTTTTATGTGCCTGGACATGATAATTTAAAAAACGATGCATTATTTTTTCAAGGACGTTCTGTGATAAGCTTCTTGTATTTATACATTAATTTAATGAGCAAGATATTAGCGCAAAACACTATATATGAATTTACTTCGACAAAAAAAGCATTAAAAAGGAATATGACCACTTGGAGGACAATATACTAATTTACTCTTCAAAAGCAAGGGGCCCTCCCATCATTAGTGAATATAACCACTTTTTTACTATGAATATAAAAGAAAAAAAAGGAAAAATATACAACCACGAACCAAAAAACCATTGTAAGCGTAAGAACAATTTACTTTAATGTTCGTCCTAGAGGTAAATTATCACACTTCAGGGACACAAAGTAAAAAAGAGGAAGATTTTGAAACGTCCGATATCAAGAGCTATGAGCTTCAGTTTCGGTGAAAGAGTAGACTGGAATGGCGTGCCAAATTCACATGCTCAAAGCAGGTCAGTACCCTCAAAATGACCACTCAGATTTAGTGATTGCATGTTACGTCGTTGAAGCCAAGCTTTCAGGAGGATTGTTAAATTTTTCATGAGGGATATATACGAGGACTAAGTTTAATTTTCTTTCTCCGAATATATTATACACTTTGTTTATAAGAGATAGTACCTCTCACGCAAAGAACTAACATTTATACAGTTTTTTTAAACTAACTTCGCTGAATTGAACTCAGAAAGATAACTCAGTTTCATACAGTATCGTATATATATATTCAGGATCTGTGTTCAGAAACCGGATACTTTTGCCAAGAAAGCGAGAAAAGCCATCTAATATATGAATGTTTTTCATCACGCCAGTAGCTTTCAACACTTTTGCAATTACGATAAAAGAAAATTTCCATTCTTAAGAAAACTTCTGCAAAATTTTATACATATATTCTCATAACTATTGCTATAACTTGACGCATATAATAAACATCCTGGAAAATTAAATATAAAACTGCGAAAAATATCGAGGAGGTTGAAATCCAATAATAATCAATGAGAGATACAAAGGCGTTTCGAACTGAATTACGCGATGAATTGAATAAGAACGAATGCGAATCGTAAACCTATTTAAACCCATATTTATCTCACAAAGTTTTTTGTTAATGAAATATAAGTACTCAATTTTTACATAATGCGAATATAACAGATCAATTTAAACTTGAGACTGAGAATGACTATTCCAGTATCAAGTCAGTTCTTTGAACATTAAATTTTCATAGTAATCGAAATGCTGTCCAGGTGTTCGTCAATAATTTCTTTATTTCTCAACTTCCTACACACAAATTCACTTTTCCGTTCAATTAACATTCACGCGAAGGATCTCCATTTTGTTTTTCTATTTTGTTCTACAGCTCTAAGAAAGTTTTAAATAGCGGTTTGTTATTACATCATACAATTTGCCATTTTATTTATTTATAATATTTATATCATCATAAATTTAATAAGCAAATATCCCAGAAATTTTTATTTTATTTTCTACGGAACCGGACGGAATAAATCTTATAAATGAAGTATTGTACTTTATAACATTAAAATATACATCGGCAATATCCTTTTATTTCACCTTTTTCTTTCCGAGATAACAGCATTTAAATTGGGCAGATTCTAAAGGGGAAACGGGTAAAGGATTCAGTTCGCGCCCTACTCGACGAGTAAAATTTAAGATGTTTCTCAAATCGTGCCTTCCGACAACCAGTGGTAGGTAAAAGTTTCTCATTTCGTGCCAGCGTTTTAAAATTACATAAAGAAAAGAAGTTACTTGACTCATTTATTCGAAAAGGATGTTACTTTCTGGTAACTGTCAGCAGTGACGCGGCTGACCATGCCGGTGTAAATAATATTCGTAGGAAATAGTACGCAAGTCAAGTATATGATGCGCATTATCATATACTATTCACAACTCTTCCGGTGTCTTGTTTATATTGTCAATGCTTAATATGAAACTTGCATTTAACTGGCAGATGGGGTGAAGTAGTATTTGCCATATTAACTAGGTAAATAAAATAGTCTTACCAAGTAAAGGTAAACGTTCACATTATCGTACAGAATGTATTTCAGTCAATTTCCTGTACGAATAAATCGCACGGATTTAGCTAGTATTTATTATTTCACACTTGTTCTCAAAGGGAAGTGTGTCCTATCCGCTGCACCATCTCCAAATCTAGCTCCACTCCGCAAATTAGCGCATCTATTTTTCAAGCAACAGCAGCAGCAAGCTCTGCCTTCGGTTTCCACGTCCAGTTGTCGGCATTGGTCCTGCCGAGAACGTATCGCAGTGCGCCGCTGTCGACGCGACTCGACGGCCTGCGCTGCGCAACTGTCGCACAGAGGAAACGTGAGCTGTACGAGGAAGCCGGAGAATGTCCGTGTCGCGGACATGTTTCCACCTTCCCTTCGAGCTGCCGCCGCCGCCGCCGCCGCCGCTCGCGCGCTTCCCAGCGAAGTAGTCCGGTCCCTGAGAGACAGTGCCCGGATTCCNGGGGGGGGGGGGGGGGGGGGGGGGCAGAATAAATCTTGAAAACGATTTTGTTTACGAGTCGATTCCGCTGCATTTTTTAATATTTTTCTTCGCATAAAATATAGGGTTTGGTATTAAACTTTTGCTAGCAAATAAAATTTAAGGCATATCCCCAGTTATTAGGGGGAAAATATACATTCAACCCAACGTAAACTAATGCTTCATTTCCAAAAAAATACATAAATTTCAATAATAAAACATTAATCTTGAATGAAATCAATATTTTATCGGAAGCATTGCATCCGGACTGAGGATATTAAAAAATCAGAGGATTTAACCAATGACTGCACAACTTCAAAAATATTCTTAGCTTTAATCTGTCTCATGTCTGGAAAAAGACGATAGGCATTGAGAAGCGAGGCTAATTGAATAGAGATTAGTTCTAGAAGTTGAAGCGTGGGATAAAATTTTACAACTATATGGAGATTTGACCTCAAACCGTTCACATACAAGAACTACGCGAGGTATTATGTGGATAATAAACTGAAGCGATTTGGAACTCCTCGTCGTCGGTTTGTCACTTACGTTCTCTTGAATGCGTTTCCATCTCACTCGTAACTGCGTGGTTAACAGCTAATGGACAGTGTTTGTTTTCTGGATCAGAATGCCCCACCCCCACCGCATTTGCCTACATACTAAACACTATAATCGTTCACACACAATCTCTTAACGGTCTGTGGGTTAACACAAGTTGAACGAATATGATAGACTAAGTAGGGAAGTGAACGGAATAGTGTGGTTACCAGCTCGCCAGCACGTGAAGCAAGAGGTCCGGGGTTCGATCCCAGGTCGTCCCCCAGTTTCGTTCAATATAACACCATTAAACTATAACTATTTCCTTCCTAATCCTTCGGAAGTATTAAAATATCCAGACATTTACTTTCACTACACCATTTTTCTCTCCCAAGATCATAAACTGAAAAAATTCTCTTTTCATCTACCCCTTGTTACCTTTCACTGTTTAATTTCAACCCAAAGGACCCTAAACCAATCCCACTTTCATCCATCTCACTTATGATCTGTACCCGTTGGAATTCACATCTCCACTGCAACCGGCACGCATTTCATTTGTCTTGCAACGTCATACACTCCTCTCAGAATGAACTCGACTCTAGCATTCACTCGTTCATAGGGCGAGGTTGAAGAATGAACCTGGAGACAAAAGGAGACTACATACGACTCACCTCCCTCACAAGTAGGTCGACAGAAGCGAGAGGCAGTCTGCCAAATGTCACCAAAGCATACAAACATACTTCATGCTTCAGACATACGAATGCACCAATGCTAATTACGAAAACATCCCGGAAAACTTGAAATTTCTCTTAAGCGTTTTTGGAAACTTGCCTAGTCTTTTTTTAATGACACCATTAACGATTGTAATATAATAAACGATCAAAATGTGTTAATATTGCATTTCGCTTTGGGAGGGACTCTTTCACAATAAAATAAGGGGTAACCCAGTATTCGTTAAAACATTCAGCACGGAAAGTAATTAAACACTCAAGCAAAATTGATTTACTAGAAACTAGACGAAAAATTTCGTTCATCTAATATACGTCTGATAAATATTTTAGGATATTTTTTAATTTTTCACTCTTGATTTAATTTACATTTGAAAAAATATTAGGTTATAATCAAACACTATGAAGAATCGCAGACAGTCTCACTTTGGATTTTAATAATGGGGTTCAAAATACACTTATTTTAGTTTTTATGCGCTTCTTTCCTCATCAGTTTTCCAGTAAAAATATTTGTTTTCGACGACCAAGATCTATTTTTCAGTATTTAATCATTTACAAGTTGATTTTCAGATTAACCCTCAATACAATCATGTAGTTTCTGGAATCGAAGTTTATATAAACAGAAAAAAAACTTAAATATGGCTTTAAAGAATAAATTATAAGATAAAATAGCTACTAGTGTATTTTTACTGAATCGCCATTCTCACTATTCATGCAAAAATCTGACACGATGTTTTTCATCACTTTATCGCAGCGTAACAGAAAGAAAGAGCAATGGTGCTATTCGACGATGTCTGCTCTGAAGTGAATATTCAACACTTTCCTATCTCTGTATTTTGTGCTATTCAGAGACTATATATCACTTAAAAAACTAAATCGTGTGTCTGAACAAAACAGCTACGTCATCCATGCTTGCTTATCTAGGATCATGTGACTGAAATACGGAGTGGTTCTATTTAGATTTGGAAAGCTAGCTGGAAAAGCAAAATGTGAATTAGTATTATTCGCTTTAGTGTAGTTATTGATTTGAAATAAAATGATTGTTTTATCAAAACACTCGTTTGATATTAGCAAAAAATACGATGCAGGTAGTTTCAATCTTTCAGGTATTTTTCCGTGTTATATGCCCTAGCAACCATACAAGCGATAAGGGTTTTCTTTTACTACTACTACTACTATTACTACTACTAGCATATTATTATTAATAGATTTCAGCTTGCAAGTTTGTTGGAACTACCTTTTGGTACCAACATACTCCTGTGATGGTCATAGGATGATAATGTAGTAGATTTAGAATTGAAAGTACAAGTAGTTATTTCCCCTTACATTCCAAGGGGATAGTTCTGGATGAAGACACCAGGATTAAATCCTTGAGCATTAGGGGTAACATACGTTTCAATCAGGTACAAAATGTGCAATAAATGCAATGTGCATGAAATTACTTAAAAACTGCATTGCATTTTCCGGGGATCGGAACCGCAAACCGAGGCAAAAATTATGATAGACTGAGTATCACCCACTCATACATGTTCCAAAGTAAAAGAAAAATGCTCCATTTTGAACAGGAAACCAAAGGCCATGCTTGCAACAAAATTGGTTAGTGATTTTCAACATGTTTTATAAAACGGGAAAACTTTTTACGAGGTACTTCGATCATTTTCCGTATTTGGAGATAATACAGAAGAATTGTGATTAGAGAAAACTATGCTCTCGGAACATTACTAATTCTGATAGTTAATTGGTTTACTATATAAACGAATTAAAAATATATCAAAAGGGAGTATTATTTGAAAAAATATTTTCGCGATCTATAGTATTGTAAAAAATAAAAACATTTTAACATCATTTCCGAATAGGAAAATATAACGAGTTACTTCAATAGGATTTCTTTTGAACCAGAACCCTTGGAACAATCAGCTAGCACATATATTAATTTCACAGCCTGGTCAACCCTGTCGCCTCCCTGCCACCCCAGCGGCACTGCACCAGCTGTAGAGATACTCGGAGCACGAAAGGAGTAATGGCGCGTGACCTCGCTGCAAAAGCACCCTGCGCCAAATTAGCAGAGAAAGTGCAGTCGTCAGTTTCGCTACCACAGCCTCATATTCCCTTTAGAATAAACTCGGGTTCCGGAATTCGCGAAGTCGTCTCTTCAGTTTATAGAACACGGCAATGTGAAGGTAAATGAGATGAAGAGAACGTACTCATTTACTAAGGGTTACTTTACTCAAGATACGGGGTTGGAGCAGATGAGAGGGAAGGGTTACAGTAGTATGAACGACAAGATCAATCAAGAAAACTCTGAAAGAAATTTGTACATAAAAGATTTCGAATTATTTTTCTCTTAAGAATCAATAAGATTAAAGTATAAGCAGAAATGTTTGAAAGGTTGTACATTTTGAAATAATAATAATAATAATAATAATAATAATAAAAGTGCCTTTATTTTGGCGAGACTCAGACCTTAAGGTCTGCTCTTCCGTCTAATCATTTTAAAACATTTACATTTTAAATACAAGATGAAAATTGGGGGGATTGTATTTACATTTAAATTACGCATTAATCACCAAGAAAATTTTACCTAATTAATCATATCAGTTTCCTTGGACGCTTTTCAAGTTTATTTCCTGATAACTGCAAATATTTTTAGTCACATTAGTGTTACAATGCTTTTTATAGATGCAGTTTCTTCCGGGATTTCAGCTTTTGTATTACATTCCTTCTGAAGAAAGAGTGTACTCATGGGTTTGGAAGTACTCATCTAAAAACTGTTCATCTTATAATCAGAAGTAATATCAAAATCTTTTCTTTTTTTTTTTGGTATAGTCATTTGTGAATCGGACAACTTATCATTTTTTCAACATTCTCCAACATAATAATTTGACATCAGAGACGTTTTAATTAAAAAAACTATCAACTTTCGTTAATAGTGAGTTTCGAGAAATCAAGATGTGACGAGGAATAAATAGCACGGAAATAATTTTGAAAATAGACAAAACGTGAAAAAACCTGTCTAGTTTCTTGAAGTTAAAGGATGCCACCCTAAAACATCAGTTTGTTTTTCCGTATTGGTGAACGCACTGCTAGTTTCCTTTTTCTTTCACAATTAATTCAAACGTGTATAATGTGATAACTACTTGAAATTTAAAAAATACATTGCAGTACAATGCTTGACTGAAACCACTAACTGCGGTTAAATATCTGCAACATTTGTTTTTAATTTTTCATGTGCTATATTGAAGGTGAAACAGCTTATTCTATAGAATACTCCATAGTATGCAACATTGGAAATTCCATTATATGTTTCATTAAATTGCAGAATACAGACAAACATCACAACGGTGTTGAACAGTAAACAATCGGCCTAATGTGTTTGTTTGAATGTGCCGTTTCTCCCAATGGTCTCAAGTGCCTATGAAAAGCACCACCTGGGATATCTTTCACGAATTTATTCAATTCAAATTCAATATGCGTCGTAAAAAAAGTGTACTGTTTAAAAAGGATACTTGTAATGATACCTCGTGTTAGGTTATTGGTTAAATACTACGGGAGAAAAAGAAGAGAATTATAAAACGTTTCTTTATAGAAATAAGACATAGTGATTATAATTGCTATAAAATATAAATTAGTAAGTTTTGTTACGGAGATATAAGTATCTGTTTCCCCCAACAGACTGAGAGATTTGTCTCACACACACACTCGGACAAAAATGCTGCGAAAAATATTCCAGACCCAATTCGAGAAAGTTGAGATGAAAAACATATTGTTTCCCGGAGAAAACTCTTCCCTTCCAACTCTCTGGGCCATCCGACGTGTGAGAGGGTGAGACCCGACGACGGACAGCGCGAAGTTATCCAACCCCTGTCGCGTCCTCGTTGCCCATATCCCTCGCGAAGGAGTGGGTCGCGTCGCCGCCGCATTGCGGGCTCCTCCGCGGCGGCCCACGTTCGAAAAAGCGGCGGTAGGCACCCTTCCCCCCGTCAGAATGTCTCCTTCCTTTGCACTCAGGGTGACACGGCGCGAAGCCACGACTCCGTCAGCGGAGGCTGGCAACTGTTCAGGGAAACAACTTATGAAACCATTTCATAATGGAAGTTTAGAAACACTTAGAAACAATCATCCATCGAATACTGTTATTTTGTTGAGACAAATATTTTTGGTTCTTCAGGGCATTTTATAATAAGAAATAATTTATTGAAACTTTTCACGAATAAAAATGTTGGTTCAGCTCAGTAAAACAAATGTTACAGTCCACACGTAACAAAGAAGTATCTCACAACGATGTCCCTTCGCCTGGTACACCAGACAACATACCAGTCATACGGTATTCAGTATTGGTAGTTACGTTTAATACTATCTTTTGTTCCTTTTAGTTATTTAGTTGTAATAAGTTATTTAATCTTTTCAATCTTAGTTTGTTCTAGGGTGGATAAATAAAATAAATAAAGATGATGTCCATTCTGGGGCACCCTATACTGCACAGTGTTGTTAACGAAAAGGTCCATCGTGAGACAAACAGAGTACATGTAATTTTTACTGATGATTGGGAGGAGGATTGGTAGGAACTTAGGAGGAGGAGTTATACAAATTCAAATGAATCAAAATATTTCTGTTTGAAATTACTTCACTAAAGTAATAATTAGTATGGGTGATTTGTTTTACGAGTTTATAATATAAAATTCCGTGATATGAGGACATACATCCCCTAAAATCCATCAATATCATGAGTAAATTGTGTACTAGAAGATGCACTACAAAAATTGATACTTGATTATGTCAATTTGCTCTTGGGACCTTTTCACGCTGATTGCAAAACATTTTACGACGAGAGCACTGGATGTTCTGACACATGGATGTTCTACCACAAAGTCATTAAAAATGAAGCACGATTTATTCCTCCAAAAATATTGAAGCAGTTTCTGGTTTGTATTATTTCGTAGGGTTTCAGTACGTTCTTCTTAAGGTGGACTTAACGAGTATTGCACGGGACACACAATATCATATCTTCCTGCCCCCATTCTTCGAGTAAAACTTAAATGGAAGCCCTCTTTGTGCTTCTTGATGGAATAACGAACTGTTTTGAATTGTTCCTGGTTCTTCATTCTCAAGGCAATGAACCGCTCTCTTTTAAGTCTTGAACTATTTTCTTCTCAAGAGTTAGAAAGTTTAGCAATGAACAATCGAGTTATTAAGCAATGAGACCATGATATGAAAGTCTTCATCCAAAAAAATTAATTAATGAACCGCTCCTATCAAGTGCGTGGGATAATCACAATACATATTGATAGAGTTGTTCTGGAAGATGGAAAGTAAAATCCCGGAACAATCACTCTGAAAGTTCTATTGTTAACGAAAAAGGGGTTAGAGAACACGATCGGAAGAGAGAAAAATATAAGCGAAAGTTTCTATATTTCAGTTTAAAGACAATCCATTTGTTAGTTTTTATTTCCAAACACGTAGACAAAAGATGCAAAGAAATGTATATTAATGAACTTTTATTTATCTATTTTCACGATTGCTCTTTCACCCAACCATAAACCTTGGGGTGAAAGAGTGCGAAAATGTCCCGCCGCTTTCTTTCAATTCAAATAGGGAGTAAAGGACTCCTACTACTTTACAATTATTTTCAAGGAGGTCGTTTTCAGTGATTGGCATTTTACACATATTAAAGACCATGTAATTGGTTTTCTGAGAGAAAATACCACATTCAATGAAAATATATCCAAAACTTTAATAATTGGTCAAAAAAATTGACGCATTTGTGATTCATGAATATAAAGAATAGGATGGTAAAAACGATAAATTGGTCAGAAATCGAATGGTGAAAGAAATCGAAAGAAGTCAGCAAACACTGACACAAAGTAAAAAAATAATAAATAAAGTTTTCTTAATTATACATCCAATAAGGAGATATTTCAATGTACCAACCATGCTTTTTGGCATCGATACTCCCAAGAATGAAAACCTCTGTATTTTCTCCTACAACACCTTACTATTCTTTAACTCTATTTACATTTATGGAATATGTCCGTTATCCTTGTTTGCTTCCTTTTCCTGTCCAAAACACTGACCTGACTTTGTCCTGAAGTAGTAAAGAACTGAAGTGACTTAAGCTTGAACTGAAACAACTTTAACGACTGAAGTAGCACTGTTATAAAGAGAGACCAATATCGGTACAGGAAAAGAATACATACATTTCTGTAATGGGAAACCAAACCATTGCATTCTTTGTATCGACCCACGCTAACTACTTTCATATCGGAGACAGTTTAATATATTCGTTTTAAAGTAAAACGAAAAGTTTTTTTCATCTTTTGCTGTAGAGAATATAACGATTATCGGAAAATTGATCGTGTCGTCAGCCGCGCGGTCCGCAATGCCCGTCGACCCCGACCTTCCTTCCCCTGTCACGAACTCCAATTCCGTAGGCGCTTCACTGCGGCCCGACCTTCGTCACTGCGTCGCCCCGTCACCGCCGCGCTGCCTGGTGGCCCACGTGGCGTGCTGCTAGGCGCACTGCAGGCCCCTCACCCCACAGGACGATAGGAACCCACTTCTAGGCGCACACGGAATTAACTTTTCAGATTCTAGCATATTCACAAAAGTATAATTAAATAAATATGAAATACAGTATATATTTCTTCCGTGAACCTACACACAAAGATGTGATAACTTTCGGTCACGTGAAAATGGCGACGAGCCGGGAATCCAGCTGATTGCCTAGTGTAGTGGTTAACACCTTTGCGACCATATCAGGAGTCTCGGATTCGATTCCCAGCTCGTCGTCATTTACACATGGCGGAAAGTTATCATAAAATACAGTAGTCTCTCCTTACAACGATTCTCTCATTCAGACTTGGACTGCCTCAGATTGTCGTTTGATATTAAAATCATCGTTTGGAAGCACTTACACATACCTTACGGGTGTACCAACGCTAAGGAAACAACAAAGAGACTACCGTGAAATGAATTTCGTTGAAAGTAGATTAATAAATTAGGATTTCTTGGATAATTTACGCAATGTATTTTATAAATAGGAATGTTAATTTTGTGTTACACTACAAAGTATAAAGAAGAGTATTTTATGGACTCGCTCTCCTAGAGTTATTTCGTCAAGTTTGGTGGTAGTGAAAACGTATACGATGTAAATATCACTAAGTCGAGTAGTATACGACATAGGGAGGATCAATTGAGTAGGTTAGCAGTTCTCCCAAATTTGGTAACTTTTCAGAGGGCAGCTAGACTAGAACTATGTTACTTCAGTCGTTATAGTCGTTTCAGTTCAAGCTTAAGTCGCTTCAGTTCTTTGCGACTTCTGGACAAAGTTAGGTCAGTGCATTGGACAGGAAAAGGAAGCAAACGAGGATTAAGGACATCGTCTATCAATGTAAATAGAGTTGAAGAATAGTAGGGTGTAGTAGAAGAAAATATGTAGATACAGCACAAAATTCTAAACCAATATTTTTTTCTAATATGATGCAAGTAAAATTTTTTTAAATGTAATAAATACTTGTACGAGTTTAAACGTGTTAAATCAATTTTTAAATAAAATAAATATTGTCAAAAAAGCACTACAAACTGCGCATGACCACGTGGAGGACAATAAACTAATTTACTCTCCGGAAGCAAGCAAGGGACCATCCCATCAATTCCGATCAAGGGCCCTAAGGCAGAGGCGGAATGAAAAATTGCAGCAAAAATTTCTAGATAAGATAAAAAGTTAGCTACGAGTTATAATACTAAAAAAATATCAACATGTTTGTAATTTAACACGAAAAATTTATTTTACATATACGAATTATTATCGAACTATAGATTATTCTGAGTATAGTGTTTACAAATCATAAGAATTGAAATAACACTAAATTCACGATTTCTTGTTTCAATAAAACGCGCCCCTAGACAAAAGCCTAGAGAACCTGTATAAGAAATCCACCTCTACCCGAAGGAAAATCGGAGAAAAACTCGGGCCATGATGGGAAAACCCGAGCCAGGGTTTTTATTTTCTTCTCTATCTAACGATCTCTCCCTCTAATGAAAATACCCAGTCCCTTGGATATCGATGCATAGAAAGACGACTTTGTAAAAATATTTATCATTATTTTTCATCAAACAACAATTGGCAGCATTTGTAAGAATTTATAAACAAATATAAAAAGTAATTGAAAATAAAATTAATGATAAGTCATGGGTTAACTTTGCTATTTTTGTTTTCATGCTAACTTATTTAACTAATAACTCAATGTTTGTTATCATTCCAGAAATCGAATTGAAAAAAAAATTATCATCAATTTGCACTGTTTGTGATATGTGTGTAAACACTATACCTTGAAAACATGTCAATTATATTAGTTAACTAAACGCTTAATAAGTTAATCAAAATTACTTTCCCCAGAAAAAATGGAAGAGGGAGGGGAGAATGTTCGAGATAATTACAATTTACAGAATCACCACCACCGTTTAACATAATGACAATTAACAGTTTCAAACCCAAAACAATAGAAAAATAACAAAGACCAATCGTATTGCAGTTCCATTTGCGATACGAATCTCACGACTGCACGAACAGTAAAGAACTCAGGATTTGGCTCGTGAATGGTGGTGTATAGTGGCCTAATGGCATTTAGGACGGGTGTGTATAATTGTGTAATATAACACTAACTCTAACTATTAATTAAGATATTCTAACCACTTCCAGGGGGAGGCAATCCGTTCATCCACTCCTATCGATTCGACTCCTACACGATAAGTTTATATAATAACTTGGGTTCTCAGTGGAGTAAGATTTTTCTTTTTTCTTGTTAAACGTCAGGCAATTTACGATTTATTAAAATATATCATAATCAGAAAGACGCGGAAGGAAAATAGAGGTAATATACTCGTTAACTCTAATATTTTCAGCTCTGAGGTATGACTTGCGCCAAAATCGGGAAACGAAATGGGAGCCATAGATATAACAGAGTTAATAGAGCTAATGTGTATTCCCCAACACCGATATTGAAACGAATGAGTAGAGGGGGAAATAAATGAAATTTCACAGCAGAGCAAACGAGAAGAAACGATAGTGAAATGGAAGGAGGAGACCGATGGATCAATACTTTCGATGGTCTCCACGTAGTGTGTATTCACATCATACTTCGAGATCTTCTTACTTTAATACACTTTCAAAAAGCGAAGGCGACACAAAAAGAACAGAGAATAATTAAAGCAGAATAAATATTCTTGTATTTGATTTTATAAATCATCGAATTGCGATAAAAACGTCTATCTCAAAATAAAGATTCCTTTGTCCATTTATATCCTCAATTTGGTAAGAGTATTAATATGTATCAGTACTTTCCTTATCCTAACTATCATTATTATTATGAAGTTCAGTTTTATTCAGTTCCATAATATTATTTCATATTAAATTTATATCATTATATTTTAATATATGTATATTATATTTATTGATTGATTTAGTATTATTAATTTTATTACTTTTCAGCATGCAGTACAACATTCATCAGTTTTATGGGGCAAAGGAGATGGTGATGAACTTGGCAATACAAAGGCAAAGGAGAAGGCTACGAAGGGTGTAAGGAAATGGATGAGGAGGAAACTAATGGATGGGTTGAAATGATGAGAGAGACGGAGAGGACAGGAGCCAAGGGATGGACGCCTTTGACCGATCTTCTGTGTCCCTGGAGGGGTTGGAGTTGCTAGTCACAAGAAAAGAGTGGAGGGGGTGTCCCATGTGGATGAATTAGACTTATGAAACATGGCGACTGAAGCTATACTACGAACTCCTTCTGCAAAGACAGCAAGAAACGTCCGTATCTTCTTTAAAGACGGATAACAATTAGGTTATATTAGTCCATTTCCTAATCATATCTTACGCTAATTAATTTCAATAAATCTTCCCTCGATAGAGATGAATATTTGATGTTTATTAATTTTTCATTGCAATATCTAATATACTTTAATTTGCCACTTATTTATTATATCCATTTTGTAAATTACTTTCTTGCTCTTGTCTTAACTATGTAGAACCATAATCATGAAGAAATGTCGTGGAAACGTGTTTGGTCTTTGAAGTAAGCGTAAATAAACTTTCAGTAAACAACTCCTTCACTGTACTTTATGTCTTAATTATAGACAATCATTAAAACTGCAGAATTGTTGATTCACAATTCATCCTTTATTACATTTGGTTACTAGATTGTCAACATTTCGAGGTGTGTTGGCATCTTCATCAGGGCTTGGATTGTATGAAGATAATCAGTTGCATATCACACTAAAATCATTAAAACCAGTTACATATCACATTAAAATTTAAAATATTCTGGAAGATTGAACTGTCAAATTTTACAAATGCACTCACTTAGGAATTACCCTTCTATGACACTTTTTTAAAGAAAGTTAAGTACATCAAACTCTACAAAACAAAGATTCCAGAAATGTTTCGTTAAATTAAATCTTATGCTGCGTCCTGCAATCCTTCATAAAATATTACACCATCGTTGGGTATTATTTGTAAGTATTATAGGAAATCCTTTTTATTAATTCGTGACAGACACCGAAAAAACAACACATCTGGAAAATCCAAATTATTTGGATATAGATACAAGAAACAAATTTCAGAAGAGACTTTGGTATCAATTATTGTATGTAGAACAGTAGCGCAGAATATATGCTATTGTTTTGGTGTTTAATTTTTAAAAATCTCTAAACAAACTTCAACACTTCTTCTAAATTATATTAGAAGTTTTGTAGAACTTGGAGCTTTCTTACCGTTTCTCTCTCGGTCTCTCTCTACCGTCTAATTCTTCAAAGTGATCTCTGATTTGAACACAAGAACGTTCTCCACAGAAGTGTGTACTGTATTTCAGCCAACGACACATCGACATGAACTGAAATAAAAGTAGCACAAGGAGAGGGTCTAAATGCCGAAATGATCGATCATGGGATAGCAAAGGAAGGAATTTGAATGATCGCCAAAAACGACTTCCCTGACAATAGACAACAAGGAAAGAATACCTTTGGATTCATTATATGACTATTCAAACAATATTGGTCTCTTTATAAACGATCGATTTTACAAAGAAAGTCGTAGAAGTTAATTTCACACGTGAATCACGACGTGACAGGATGTCCGACCTTAAAATCACCCACAATTTCACTTTTTTCTGACTAGTCTCAACACCACAAAAATTACATTACATCATTGAAACACAAATCCTATGTCACGGTAGTAAATTATGTGTAAAAATTTATAGAAATTTCTTTATTTGTTTACATAAGCAACATAGTGACAAAAGACATAACTAAAAAATAGTAGTACGATATTTGATTACTAAAGAATATGGTAAGATGAATATCGTGGAACCAAATTCAGAAAGAAAGTTATGTTAAAATTTGAGAAAAAGTTAATGTGATCTCAATTGTAGTTATATAAAGAAAAGAAACTTTCTTTCTTTGAGAGTAGACAACAGGAAAGAGAAACCTGAAATACAACGGAAAAACATACGTTGAAAACGGTAAGAAACGGGGAAAAGCAGAATAGTGTTGAAATTGGACATGGATAAGAATGGAATACTTGGTTCATGGATGAAATATGGAGCCTGTTTCACACTTTATCGAATCAAGAATGAATTTTGAATCATAAACTTTTAAATAATATACAAAATTGTGAATGGAGGGGAAAATAATTCTACGAAACAAACTAAACTATAAATTTTATTTTTAATATTGATATTTTTACAAAACCCATTCTGGTGAATCACGACCCTCCTAGTCCCCCTTTGTAATGTCATGTGATCCTGAGCTTCGGGTGTGGGCTGCGAGCGACATGTGATCCACCATAGAAGTGCAGACAGGAAGCGGAAAGAGCGGCAACGTATCGCAGCAGCTGCCCGGAATTCGAACTCCAAGGTCTGACCCTCCCGAAACCCTCCCACGACCACCCTCAGTAACCTCTCGGCTCATCCCCTCACCACTCGTCCGCGGAGTCACCGAGAGGATTTACGGGACCAGGGGCAGATTTTTTAATTTGGGGGTCCTTGCCCCCCCCCCTTCCCACCGCCACCACTTCTTCCACCCTTCCATCAATCAGTAGGACTACAGAGTAAATGAATGGATGTAAATATTTATAAATCTTCTTTTAAGTTACACATTGTAGACCTATCAAATTTAATAGCTCACAAAGTAGACTGTAGGATACTTAATTAACAAATAAAACCAATATTTAACAAGTGGTGCAAAACCATTGCACATACTTTCTCATACTATACGTTTCTCCATCTACAACATAGAAAAACAAAAAATATCGCAAAAGTGTTATGTAAATGTAATTTCGTTATAGACTGAAATTAATGTATTTTCGTATCTGCAGTGTGTTTGTTGTTCTATGTATTTTATCATAATCATATCTTTTATTTCAGTTTACGAAAAATGTATTCTACGTCAGCTTGGTCCATTTACACTGCTAAATATTATTCAAGCTTCTTGAAACAGTAAACTAATGTGTACGTGTAGCAGACAGAAATTATTTTACAGTGTCTATACCAGACTTTCAAGTGAAATACCGCTAATGCGGATGTAATGCATACTAATTGTACCTTACGTACAGAAAATTTAAGCATAAACATTGGAGACATTTTTGAGAAACATTCAAAAGAGTACTTTGACCTTCATGTGAAGTACCCTTTGTTTTAAAGTTTAAAAAAATCAGAGCACGTGAATCGACAACAAGTAAATTCTACCGTAAATACGAAATATGAATTATATATATTCATCCATTTACTCAGAATCACTGCGCACAGACGGTCAGACAAAAAACGGACGGATGGACGTTATGCCAAAAACCACTTTTTCTGAATCAGAGATACCCAAAACGGATATTTTATTCGAAATCTCGTTTTCGAATTTTTTCCCGATTACAAAACTTTCTATATTCTACGTATATGAGAAAGTAAAAAAAGTGGACTGGTTTTTATATTATACCTATAAATCTATACTTTAACCAGTTACTATAATTTAACAACCACCGACGGTAATTAATTGACAGTTAAATACCAATAATAATTTACCCTTGTAAGGTCCCTTCATTTGAGCTGAAAGAAAAATTAGTCATATTTTTTTCATCGAAAACTTTACAACACTCATTAGCTTACTATAACAAGTTTTATTCATCGATCATCACTGCACACACACCTAAACGTTCCCTCTGTCATCCCACCCCAACCCTACCACACACCGTCACGGTGGTACTCTGTCCGTCTGAACGGTTGACGGTCGCATATGCTAAATGTTTAAAATGTTCATTCTGCTTCTATTAATTATCGCTCTAGAATCGACCGCAACGAATAGGAACGCCGCGCAATTGCAGAAAAATAAAATGTGTCGAAATCAGTTATTGATAATTTTTGGAGTTAACAGACGATTTTCCTAATATTCCATGATGATGGCTTACCATGATATAATCAGAAATAAATGTGAAGAAATTGCCGGAACTTTGAAACCGTTTAATTTGCACACTCCATAGTCACTAAAAGAATGAGAATGGATGTTATAAAGACATATTTATAACATTACATCTATCTTCCACACACATTTTATGAAAAAATACATTTACGAAAAAAGCAGTTAAAAACTAATTTTAGCAAAACCAACTGACGGGCAATAAACCATTCCATCACTTGTAATCAGACCAAATATAACTGGAGGAAAACCTGGGGCGAGATAGGGTTACAGATAATTAGAGAAACGATATTAAGATTACTCGTCAACCAGCCGATAGGAAAAATCTTTCAGCGAATCTAGTAATCCTCAAAAACTCGATAACATGATCTGAAATAATTTATAATAATTTCTAATTACATTAGCCGTTAATGAATATTCAATATCATACACGCACAAAATTGTAGGCAGTCATGCGCTTTGGTGCAAGCAAACAGTAAAACGCACCAAAGTCTATCAGTCAGAGCTTATCTTTCGAAAATGGTAATCGATTTCGCTCCTACATCAATCCAGATTTATGGAGTTGAGCGTTGGGGGTAACAAAGCGATACTTCAGATTTATAGGCGTGGAAAATCACTTGTATACTTTCACAAAGTCCGAAAAGCCAGGTTGTACGACGGAGACTTCAAAAGCTGCAAGATAACGTTGAATGTATGAGAAGTTAATAAATCCTGTCAGTACTTTAGAGAAAGACTTAGATAAGAGTAGTATTTTTTAATATACTACACACGCATTACGATCCACCAATAATATTAACAAACTCGGGTCGTTTGTACATATTATCACTGTGCACCAACACCGTTACAGAAGAAAGAGTTTTAATTATAAGAATCTTGAATGATAAGGGACGACCATTCTGCATCTATTGGCTGATTTCATAATTAACACTCACGCAATAGATCACCTTTTTGTATTAGAAAGAATAAATAGATTGTAGTACTTCGGGACGTACCGATGAGGAAAAATGCTACCCTGTTCCCCATCACACTCACGGGAAGCACACACATGTTTCAGTATAATCAGTTTTTTCACTGTTATTTTTGTCGGCAGTTCTGGGTGATAGAATATGAGTTATTTTTTTCAAATAATTCCATCTAATTTTAAGTGTACAAAATTACATTTACACAACGTACGGTTTTCAAGTCACTTAGGCTTTATGATTTCTTTCTCGATCCAACAATCTACACGGATTAGTAAGTACGTGTTTGGCAAACACGGGGCCCCGAGCTGAGTCTGGCATTACTTCCACTTACTTGTGCGAGGCTCCTTCCTTTCTCTTTTCTGACCTTCCTTGGTCACCTCTTGTTCTTTTCGATTCCGACGCTATTAAGGCTAGAATATCTTTCATTTTCCTCACTTTTTTCATCCCTCGCATTTTTTGTCCTACCCCTCATTTTTTGTCCCCCCCATGTTATATCCCCTCATTTTTTGTCCCCTCCCCTCATTTGATGTTTTCATATTTGGTTTTGAGATATGTTTTGGTATGTTGTATATCAGGAGGGTTTTTAGTGGGTACGGTTGAGTCATTCGGCGAGTCCCACACGCGGAAAAGAGTCATGGCTCTCCCTAGTGCGTAACTACAGTTTCCCTACTTGTACAAGTTTTTTGGGCTCCAACGACCTTTGATGTCGACATGAGCCGTCAAGCCTCACAAAAAAATACACGGATGCATTTATATGATGGAACCAAACTACTCAAATCTGCTACTTTATTCATCTTAATTCAGCTACAGAAATAATCAGAATAGTATGGAATAGTAACTATTCAAATAGTACCAGAACAAAATGAAAAATACATATTAATTATATTTTATACAATGAATTTTTTTTCTATTTGGCAGTTATATGAGAAACTTTCCGAGTAAGTTCAATAGCATTTACCGTATATAGAGCATAATGGGTGAAAAATAGAGTAGAAATGTTCGCATCTATGGAGAAAAAAAAGTTTCAATAATTTTGAAGACAAACCCTTACAGGCCCAAGTAGGTTAAACAGGTACCCGACGCCTATACCTGCATGTTTTTCCAACAGGGAATTTACCCTCTCCTAAAATTGGAGTCTCACTTAACTGCAATGGAATATTTGTTGTTTATTGGTATTTCATTCGTATTATGGTTTACAACCCTTTTATGAACAGTAGTCCTAATGCAGACCGAATAATGGTCAAGATGTTGACGATCTGAAATTATATACAACTAACGATCCACTCCGACTTCTCACACAAGTTTATTTAGTTTATGTTACCGTTTAACTCTGTGCTATAACTTAGTATGACAAAATAGCTTGCTAAATAGTTGAAAATATTTCATCGAATATTTAAAAAAAGCGAATCACAGGGGTGGCGGTGGAACGAGTTCAGAAATACCCTTGTAAAATCTTAACTATTCACCCACGTGTTACGATTTAATACGACATATTTTTTCTACCTGAATGACTTTTTTTAGATGAAGTATTTTATTACGTCTGTTGATATATCTATTTCGACTATTTGTGATAATCTTTGTAGAGTGCCATAGGTTGTCGCTGGCTTTTTGTAGACTTATTGTCATGTAACAATATTGTCACATTATTTATACGAATCTCTATTATGAAGCGAACATGAGAAGATACTTTCCGACTTCACCTATATTTATCGTTCACATAAAATAATTTACATAAAATATTCACAAATTTTACACTTCCTCGTAAACCACTATCCATAAATGAAACCCGGAATAAAAACTGTTCAGCACTTACCGAGAAAAACGTGCATAGACAAAGAGACAAGCAGTTAAGATGCGCAGGGACTTCTTATAGTTTTATAGGATGTACCCTAGTTTCATAGTGATGATTCAACCAATACTCCAGAATATTGCGGTTTCATTAATACACACGATTAAGAACTGTGAAATAAAAAATGAAGTAAATTCAAAAAAATATATATATAGAAATGTAATAAAATGAAAAGGAAAAGTAGTAACATTTCTAGGATACGAGTGTCAAAAAAATTGGAATATAATGTTGTCACAAACATGTCAGAAAGATACATATTGTCATCCAACAAGAGCACGTATTCGTAGCTTAAATATTACTGTTTGGTCAGTTATTAGTGTTTACTTCTGATATGAACATTTACACTCTTTCATAAAATAATTTAAGTGATTTCATTATTATCAGCGCAAAAATCAGAAATAAATCTCACAAAAGAGACTATAACTATACACACTCTATGAGCATGAAATGAAACCTGAATTAACTATGTTCGTAGTGTTTGGTCGAATGGAATTGGAAAGGATTGTAAGTGGACGCAATGTAACGGTGATCCATGGCTTGCCTGCCATTCAAGATAAACAATATGGCCGTCATGACATCGATTCGCACTCTAATTTCACATTCATTCGTTGCGCTGCCAGTAATTATTCCAAGGAAACATCAGCGTGGAGCACAACAAATGCAACGACAATATCAGTTAACCGTCGCAGCACACAACAGCTTACAGGAAATTACAATGAAAATTATTTTCGTTTTTTCATACCACATACGTTCTAGTAGGGGGATCGGTGTAAAAAAAAAGTGGAATATGCGGTTGGTATCCCAGGCTATATATTAAAAACTAGTACTAAAAACTGTTTTCTTATTCAGGATTTAAAAGGAATGTAGTACCTGTGTGGGAAGCACGTGATTTCAAAAATATCACAATTTTATCCATGTAACATTCAAGCAACGATATCGTAAATTTCTGTGAGAACTAGGAAAACTTACAAAAAAACGTTTTTTTAAATTTTACATAAATTGAATAATCCCATATTCGTACAAATTTTTAAATTTCACTCGGTTACCAAATTCTCCCATCTTAAACTTTGTGACGAGTATTCTCTTTGGTAAGAATGTTGCTGCAGTCGAAGTAACAATGTTAAGTACCGAGAAATCATCCAAGCAGCGCTTAAGAATGGTAATAAACATTCATCATGATATCGCAAAATACACTTTAGGTGACCGATAGGGAAGTAATTGATAGTGTAATGATATTCCTGGAAACAATAAGATAAGTAGTACGACCATTAAATATTCATTGACTCATTATCCCACGGGTTACGATTTCCTCAGATGGAACGTCTTGCGGTTACATCATACTGGCGAATTATATAACAGAAACATATTCGTGACGAAATTGTCTTATGAATTTAAATCCCATGAAAGTTGAGAAGAAAATAAAAATAGAGATTATAATACTTTTTAATAATATTTCTTTTGTGAACGAGCATCGCTTTGAATTGATTCTTCAGTGATGAAATAATTTCTTTGTTACTTGAAAGAAAAGTAGTGTACTCTTGTGAAAAGTAGTTGTACACAGTCGTACCAATTTTAGAAAGAAGATACTTCTTTATGCGTACGTCCAAAAAATCATATTTTAACTGCGAATGCTTCAAAGTCTCATGTTTTTTTTTTCGTGTGTGCTTGTAAGACTCCAACTCGGATAATTGGAGTCAGCGTGACTGTGAATAGAGCTCTTGAGTTGCTGGCTGGATGACCGGGTCCGATGGGTTCCTAGTTCATCACACCTCAACATCCACTGACTTCCAGGTCTCCTCATCCTGCTGTGAAAATGAGTGACAAGTCTATCCTGGGGCCATATCGGCCGGAGCTAGCCACATTTCCTCCTCCTAGTGCCGAGGCCTAGTAGTTGCCGAGCTCTACCTTCCATGAACCCCTGGGCACCTTCGGAGTCTGTCGAGGGACAGTTTTTGACTGGGATAAATACAGAATATTCAGAGATTACAAAACTGAGTCTGAACGCCAAATCATATTTGAACGTTCATTATTAATACCAGCACCGGGTTGATCCAGAACATTTGATATTTTAGCAGTGCAAAACGCGACTTGACAGCGACGCTATCCCTTGCACTCCTAGTCGCGAGCTGCCAAATCGGAAGTCGTCCTTTCGCTCTGCAGAGTAGGCCGCACGCACCGCACACGCTTGCACGCACGCACGCTCCTTCTCAGCCGTCGCACGCCCGACCACGCGTGACGACGACCATGTCTCCTCTGTATGCATGCAGGTGCTTGTCCCGTTTCGTCTGCTTCAGGCCCCGGGCCAGACAGACAGCGAGCGCAGGCGAAAGCAATTCGCATATCTAGGCCAGAATCACGAACTCCACTACGGTAAAGGAGAACAATGATTTTATCTAATCAGTTATAAGAGTTTTTAATCTATTAAAATACCTGGATGACCGAACTAATAGCTCGGATGGAAACGGTGTACTATATTTAAAACAAAATGGTCCAGCGTTTTTAATTAATCCTAAAAGAAATTAGAACCGCACCAATGTATTAGCACAGCACAGTATCCAACCGGTGACCCGCGGGCCGCGAAACTTTTTTACGGTCTGTATTTAAAGTAAATTATACAACAAATTTTTTTCTGAATTAATATTTGACGTGGCATGACCGGTGATAGAAAACAGAAATTTGTGTTCAGAATTATTCCGTCATACATAATATGAAAATATTTTATAATAATACTAAACATAAAAAATACTTTTTAAAATAAAAGATATGAACTATTTATTTTTTCCAGCTTGAAAAAATATAAATTTCGTGATGATTATCAAAATGACATGTTACAAATAAATTAAGGTGACCCATAAGTTTTATTCGTCTGCCAACATTTTGCCGAATCCCATTTCGTTCGATCAAAAGTGTATAAAAACGGTCCGCGGGTTAAGAAAAGCTGGACAGCGCTGTATAAGCAGATACAACATAATGATGGTTGCAATACAAAAATTAACCCGGAAGGACTGGAACCATGGGTTTCCTTCCTGTTACGGCACACCACAAGCCCATATGCGATGTGCGTAAGCTTTTTGGTGGAGAAGCGGGATTCAACCATAAACCACAACTTTTATGGTAGAGTTCGCTGCCACCAGCTTGGTTTCCCCAAGCAATCAAACACACGAGTAATAACAATAAAACATTTAGTTCAAATTAAATTAAGCTCTGAATATTTACAAATGTAGACAAACTCGCAAATCATAAATACAAGTTTGAACTTGTTATTACTTGATATTGCTATCTAAAAGCAATAATTACACACAGTTATAACTACTGGTGTTATGAATTAACTCGGAAATCTACCCAGATTATCCGAAGTTCAAAAAGTTCCAAGTTGCTATCTCGAAATAAATAACTGTTCCAAGCTATGTTATTCGCGCCTATAGCAAGTAATAGAATTACCGCAGCATTCTCAGTGGTCTGACGACCAAACTAACCAAGTTACATATTAAATAACTTGCGTACTTCTATACGCTTTCGCACTTGCCTCAAAGTCTGAAAGCCTCCTGTATAAAGGTCACTTAGGAGCTGAAATCCCTCCAATATATATTGAGGCGGAGGTCACGTGACTACCTCTTCGCCACCGTTCCCAACACCCAACCTCGGCTTGGTCACTCCTCAGCTTCCGAGAAAAACTGCCTTTTCGGATGAACACTATTTCTGTCAACTGCTGAAATATTCCATACACACTCATTTTCCTTCTCCGGGACGTTCATCTCAGTTTTCAGAAGTAGAAGGGAGTTCTGCCTCTTCACAATACGAGAAGTCTTAAACGCGCACTTTTCCTTGTTTGGGCGGCGACGGGCCTGGCTCTTAATCGCCTTTGGAATTTCCGGCGAGCACAGTGCTTGAAAATGTTATTTCAAAATCTATACTGGCCCCGATGTTACACTTCCCTATAGATGCCCTACTATGTCCGTAAGGTAGTCCGTTTTGTTTATAAAGCATCTATAACCCTTGATCAAAGAGATGTTTTCAATTCCTTCATTAAACATTCCAGAACCATATAACTGAGACATTTTTAAGGTATACGAAAGCAAATGAAAAGACACTTTTGATTTCTAATTTGCAATGGATGTGGACTTCTTGGATATTTCCTACTTCTTTTGCCATTAGGGAGATAATAAAATTAAGAATATTATGATTCAGGAATTTATTGTGAGGAGAATACACCACTTCGTTTTTCTAATTCTCTTCCTAGAATATTTTTTGTGAAAATTTCCACAAGAAAAATATCATTCCATAAGTACGTTTTAATAACATTGAATTGGAAAGAACTTTGTAAATTACAGACGGTAAATAGTCAACCGTTGAGAAAGTTATCCACTCACAAGGTGAAGACTTAAACTTTTCGCAAAGAAAGCACACGATTTGGGTTAAGGACAAATACGAGAAAAATGGGACGCGTTCCAGATATCCCGTATGAATCGTCGGATACAGTCGAACGATTTGTATTCTAATCCAATCTTCTGACAATAAATCCAGAGATTTTTTGTCTCCACAGTGAGCCATAAATATTTATTTCTTAATTTGGATTCTTTATTCGTGAATGAATCAAATCCAAGCAGATAAGATTAGATTTAGATGAGGAACCGAAATTCAATGAAATAAGATGCCTGTCATTTCTAGATATATTCTCAATCTTTTTCAAATATAATTATTATTTAATTACTGCAGGTGCGATCCGCGATTCAAAGTCTCCTCTTTCTATTCGGAGAAGACCAATAATAACAGCTGCGGAGGCAGCGAGAACGGAGGGCGCCAGAATCGCAACGCTTGACAAAAGAGCAGCGTCCTCAAGGACAGTGGCGCGACCCAGAGAAAGGGTGCGTGGCCGGAAACGAAAACGGACACACTACTTGCGGTTTTGGACAGTCTCTGGTACTCTCTATCTGTCCCAAACTGGACATCAGAACACGTGTAAAACAAAAGAAGTGATACGTTACAGTGCCACGACTAATTAATGCATTCCAAGATATTAAAAAGTAAAATTATGCAATTTCGAACGAAAAGACCTTGTTTGTTGTTATCACACGCCTGGAAGAAAGTGTAGTAGGCTGCATCAATATTCAACATATTTTAATTCTTAGGTCGGAAGTAAGAGGTCACGTGTTAAGTTTTCCGGAAGAAACTTTTTAAGCATAATTTTTAATATCAGATCACTAGGGGTTTTTTACTACACAAAACTTGTTATTGGAAATAGGAGAAATAGTATGTAGATGAATTGTCAGGGCGCGAGTAGGTTCAACGGTATCAGGATAGCCTATGATTTATTCAGTACACTAATCTTGAATACAAACTTCATTAATTACCTCCATAACAGCTCTAATACGAAGACTAATAGATAGGCTGGTTGCTCCGAATATAATCAAGTTACGAGATCGAATATTGGCCGGTTTAACATCTCTGATCTTGCAGCAAAAAAAAAACAAACATTTCATTAGTTTATACGTGTCTATGACAAATGTGTGTCAAGAGTCCCACAATAAGAGCTCCGGACTCTCCTTCCATCCTCATATTATCGGTCATAACGATGAGAAAATAATGGCTTGGAAAGCGACACAACTAATAACTGTCCTCATGATTATTTATCATAAAAGTCGTCTGAGGCAATAAAGAAGCACTGTGGAATCGTACTTCGGTACACAACGCCATACATTTCAATATAAATAAAAAATCGATTTCGATCATAATACCAATACATCCCTAAATTGCCGTTATATTCATCAAATAAATGAAATTTATTTATAACATGGATGATTTAAACTCCAGTGTTCATACCCAAGAGTAACACTTGTCTGCTTCTGTCACCTAAATATACTTCATAATACCCCGAAAAATTCGAAATTTCCCCCGAGTGGAATTAACATTGTCTTCGTGAATGAACACTTCTTCAGACAAGTATAAATCGTCATAGTTGTCAGCTCACTGCCTTCAAGATCACTGTGAGTAGAACAAGAGCTATCATGCGCTGCCCGTCGTCGCCACCAGCCTTGCTGAGAGGCCAAAATTCTTTGGAGCGCGTCCAACGTACGGTCCGGGCGCTCATGTCCCGCATACATCTACTAGAGTGAAAGGCTCGCGCCGCATACGTCGTTATGTTGGGCTCAAAGGAATATATGAAGGGGCGATCCACTCCACGCTTCACCTCGCCACTGGATGCATATGCAATCAACCGCTCAGTGCGGACCTATTCATCAAGTGGGAACTAATTTATTTCGTTTTATATTATGGTCCTCGATTCTTTCTCTTGTGTAAGGGATTTTTTTAGTGTTCGTAACGAATTCAGGACTTGGCGAAAAGATCCAAAATTTAGAGCGCAGTTTTCTAATGTCATAGTAGTTTTGAAATGTAATATAATTTTTTAAAAACTGAAGCATAAGAAATACAAATATCAACCAAACCACAAGAAACAACTGAATTACAAAATATTTTAAAATTTAAACATTTAATTTAGTTTTTTATGATTTGTCAAGATTATTTCAATTTATTTGGTTCTCTTTACATGCTCAAAATCGTGTATTTCGTCTTATTGCTTCACGATCCTGAAAATTTGGAGATCCTTATTCGAGAAGGTTCTTTTCTATACTTTAGTAACAATTCAGTCTAGTCGTTTTGTTTCTTAAGAATATTTGATGTGTCAATCTAATCCATTCTTTATAAGTGCCGCATGAATTGGATTCTAAGCATGTGCATTTTGTCTGTGATTTTGGGGATTACTTCGTTTGGTTTTGAGTAATATATCTCATTCTTCATTCTTGTGGCAAGGATTTTCTCATTATTATCCTGCATGTGTTTGTGTCTTCCATAAAGTGAATAAAATTAATACTTGAGAATATACTTGAATAAATATTTCCGATGAAACATGCTGCAAGAAAAATATTCCAACTCAAATCGAAAAACTTCCCGCAATATTCGATCCCTTCTTTTAGTCAAATCAGTCACCTTTATAAAATAACATACGTCCATTACATATTAAATTAGAGAGCTTCCTCTTCAAGTTGAAAATTGATTTATCCACTTTAATACTATTAAATTAATAGGAAGACTCCCTCAGTGATATAAGACACTGGGCTAAATTTTATGATCATTTAACTCCAATCATTTCATTCGCGAAGGAAGTGGCATTGCCCTCCGGTGGCTCAGGTGGTAGCGTTCATGCTCATCACCAAGTCATCCCGGGTTCAATTCCCGACGGGGACAGAAAAATTTTGTATCTTTTTACATTAATGTCCCAGTTCACATAGCTGTCACTACTGAAACGCGCACCTTCCTTCCTCTATCCACCTCCTCCTAATATCAATAACTCTTAACTATTAGTACCCCTTCTACTAACCCCTTCCACGCTACATTTCCCATTCAAAAATACTATCAAAGAAAGTAACACCGGTGTATACATTTCGAGCATCTGAATAGAACATCTGAATATTGCGACTTTTCTTATGATTTGAACTCGAAGTGTCTATAGTGCTTTCCGAAAACCTCGAAAACAGCTTCGACCAGAGCAAAATATTTGCCTGACATTTCCTTCTCAACACTATCATCCGAAAGGTGAGGTTGAAATGAATTAACCGTGAAAGCATTTGCTATTTGTTACTGTGGATCGTCATAGACATTTTATTCCGCTTCAGAAGGATGTAACTGCCATATTTTTTAAAGCTGACATTTGCAACCTCAAGAATACAAATAATCAAAAGTATTTGAATCGTGTGTTATTGTTGAGAATTATAAATGTATTGAACAATAAAGCGGGTAAAAAGAATATTAAGAGTTTTAAGGTATACCTCACAGATGTATCCGTTGTATTCGATGTCGAGGGATGTCGTGTCATGAATCTCCAATAAGGGCACAATAATTTAAATAGTCGGGATGCAAAGCTATCTTATTCCCATAGGATTTGGTCTGAAACTTCATCATCCAATTTGGTACAAATGTATTTACATAGTTAATAAACAACGTAAATTACGTAGCATTAGTATATCACATATTTACTCAGTCCATAAAACTATTTAATATTATATTTATTATGTTTTCTTAATAACAATGTAACTAGACAATATTTCATTGAGAATAAGTTTCTTGCAGTTAGGACAGAAAAATAAATTTAAAAAAATATTTCAACATACCAATGTTTCAACTATTTATTTTAGTCATCGTCAGCCATGACTAAAATAATCAGTCAAAACATTGGCATAATGAAATAGTTCAAAAATATATTTTATAGCTTAACTGAAAGAAACCTACTCCCAATTTATGTTTGTTGCCGATAATCTTCCAAGTAAGAAAATATTTCACAATAATTCGCGCAGTATTTTTATTTAATTGGATTCTTAAAAAGTTATCTCTTATGAAATGTAAATTACTTCAGTTCACTCATAAGTAGTCATCTATTGAATTATCGTGTAAATAGTTCTGAGTAAAGCAAGTCGAATCACAATATTTGAAAATATGGTAATACTATTTTAGTTTCCATCATTTTAAGTGGAACAATTAGTCATCAATCAAAATTCACGTCACGATATGTCTAAAATTGTGAACGTGTACATCATGATGAAACATTACGGTCACAATCTTTTGATTACCATCACTATTGTATAGTAATCTTAATTAGTCATCTAGCTTCGATGTTCTCACAATGGCATCGAAATGATACAATCAGCGACCCAACGCATTAATTATCCTTTGTCTTCCGCTCAACTCTTTGGATCGAAAAATAGCTTCCCATATTTGAGAAAACGTTACAGGTCTTATGATAAAGCCATGCATTCATCACAAATGAAGAATATTTTGATGGAAATTTATTAAATTAACAAAATATTGATTTGTTACTCATCTTAGCTAAGACGAATCGTCCTCTGTAAATTTTTTTAACAATCACTGAAGAAAGTATTCATTAGGTCGTTGTCTCAAGTACAAATACTCTCTTCTATAATGTAAATCCACATCTTCAAACTTTCAAAATACATATTAAATTGAATGTATAAATGATAAAATTAAGATTAACAATGGACCACTCGGTCCACTGAAAAATCTAAACATTAATTCCAATTTTTGGTACGATAAAGTAGTTTGCAATGGCTTAAATATTAAATTATTAAAAAAAAAATAACTTCATCAAATCATGTTTGAAAAACAGAAAAGGAATAGAAAAAATAAATAATTTTTCCAGAAATGATTGATTTCTAATCAAGATCTGAACAAGATCGCCATATTGAACAAGGTACGTAGAATTTAAAAGGAATTTAGGGCCGTGTGGTCCAAAAGATTGGCGACTGCAGTTATAAAAGACATATTCTTTGTCCAGAGTAGAAGCGGAATCATACCAGATATCTTCTACCTGAGAGGACAAGTAGGGGGACCCAAGACACTGTCCTGCAGCTACTGCATTTGCGAGGGTGCGCCGCGAGTCTTGGCCGCTCGACAGCTGGCGCTCGCAAAGCTTTCTTTCTGGCCTCTCAGAGCGTACCACTGCTTCCAACACAAGCAATCGCATAGGCCCCCTTCAATATATCCATCCCTCTCTGTTACTGAGATACGCTCAATTGTCGGAGGTCAGTTTTGAGCACAGAGCACGACGTAAACTACATAGATATTTGCGGCATTAATTGTTATTAAGGGATAATATCCTCGTTGGCTGAAATCAAGTTGTCAACTATTCATGAAACTTGGAAATATTCACCAAAGAAGTTCTAACTAATTAATAATATTATCTACTGATTTTTACTGTTGGACAAGGACAATTATTTTGTGATTTTAATACTTGATAACAAATTTATATCGTTTGACTTTCTTTGACAAGGGTCGCATTGGCTTCAGTCACGTGATGCGGCTGCCATTTCCGTTAGAACAGTATTTTCCGAAGTTCTTGTTGAATTATTCTTGTAAATGCCCCGTAAGATATGAAACTCTTAACGTCATTGTGTTCTTATTTAAATTTCCTATGTTATTTTTTTCTATGTTAAGCCGATAGCTTTGTCTGGATGTAAAAAATATATATATAAACCCGTGAAAGTTTCTCATATAAGAATAAAAACAAATTATTTTTGCGCCGTAAAGATACAAAAATTCATCGTCTCTGGTTAGGGAACGCTTCAAACTAACTTCACTTGAAACATTTGTGGGGAGTACTTTAGCCCAGTCGCTCTGACGAGTATAATACCTTAAATGTCACATAATCACACTACAAACCAGAACATTAAATATAAGAAGTAGAAGCAACCAATAAGAGTAAATTTTAATCTCATTAATTATTACAAATTTATTCGTGTTCGATACACTAATGAAATTGACTCTTTAAAAATGTTTTTTTTACTAAATAAGAAGTGAACATAGTAACATAGATTCGACTCAGAAACGTAAATGTCAGAAACAAAGACACAAATGGCCTACATGAGTAAACAAGAGCGACTGAGTCATATTGATTGCGTGAAAAGTAACCTTTCACTTTCACAGCAGCTAACCGAGAAACATCGTTGCATCCTAATGATTCCAAACTACCCGCTAACGGTTGTTTTAGACTCGTGAACTAGAAAATGGCAGCACGATATTGAACGCAAAATGTATGTCGGGATATTTTTCATCAATTGGGGCGATGTTTATGCCAGAATGTCGAAGCTAATGTGGGTTATGCAATGGAAAACACGATTCCTCAACCGTTCTTTAAAGGTCACTGTGAAGAGTGGGGCATGATCGCGGTTGTATTACTGAAATGTGAATATTTTACTTCGCGAGTTTTCAGGGTTACAATTAATGTAAAACCTTTTATATGTAGTTAATGAACATAAACCTATGTATTAGTAGCCTATGTGTTAGTTAATGATACCCCGCAGCACGACATGAAGTGTAATGTAAATAAGTCATTCAGAAAATGCGATTTCTGTGACTTGGTTGGAAATAAATCACAAGACAATACGCCTTCAAGAAGAAAGCGGAGTAACAATACTGATTAATTAATACAAAGTAAGGAGCAGCAGTGGTGGATCTGAACTCTTGACAGATAAAATTGAAGTGGATGAATGGCATACTTTGTAAAAGTTTTACCAGATAAATAAAATTAATAATATCATATTAATAAAATTAATAATACCATGTTAATAACGTAAATAAATAATAGTTATTGTTATTAATAATACCAGATTGTTAATTATTTATTTGATGCATTATATTTAAAGGTAATATTTATAAATTTTTGTTGTAAAAGTATAATTTTAAACACATGTGTTCCCTGGATAGCCCTCCCCCCCACCCTTGATTATGGTGTAGATCCACCATTGAGGAGGAGGAGTAGATAAAGGAAAAATAGTAACCTCCTGTGACTTCTCCCGTTTCTTACGAAGTCGCTCTATGAAGGATGCGATGATGCCTCCTGCCGAATCCCCTTCCTGCTACACCTGGTTGAGGTGGATGATACACGAGTGAAAAGACTGGTGGATGAGAAAATGTACGTGGTGGAATGAAACGTCGAAGAAGCAAGGAAGCCTCGGCAAGTATCAGATTTCTTAGAGATCCATCGTCCTAAGAGTTCGTGGAGATGTAACAACAACAAAACGGGTGACCCAATTCACGCATTTCCCATAGGCCTACCAACAAAGGCTGGGGTAACATGTCACTCTTCTAAGGAAAGTCTCTACTTATTCAACAAAAATTAGTGGGACTAAGATCCGCAATATTCGATCAGGAAGGGTACGCAGGAAATGAAATTTTCTCCTTTACAATCCAATGTTAAAGAGAACATTAAAAAAATACATCATAAAAAAATGTAATAATACAAATATTCATCACCATAACTAAAACTTGAGCGAATCATTTGCCACGGGGCACAAACGCGTTAAACACGATAACGGGTGGTTACCAGAAACTAACATTTATTGTGTCCAAAAAATCACGCTGTTCTACAATGCTGAGTTCTACAAGTTCTACAGAGACACAATAATGGTTACAAAAAGAGGATTTCTGAATATATTTAAAGATTTTTTTGCAAAAAAATATAATGGTTTTTTTTTTCTTTGAATTCTATTTACGAAGAATATGAACGAATAAAATTTCACCCTAAACACTTAAGTATTTAAAATCTTAATACTATAATTCATCGCCTAAAGCCCCACCAATATATATA